>JANTOQ010315912.1:0-12687 GCA_027564595.1 Bythotiara depressa | reverse complement strand
GGTTCTACTACTTCACTAGATCAACCTCGCATAGCAGTGTTGCAAATACCGAAAGTGGCCACTATACCCCGGTCTCTGAGATATTTCAAAAAACAATTTTAGGAAAATATTCCCAGATAATAAAATGCATAAGACAGAAAATTTCAACTAAAGACTCCCAGCAGTTAGAGAGAAATTTTAAAAATTCGGAGAGTGGAATAAATTTATTCCCCAGGCCAAATATAGTAACACTTAAAACGTTATTTTTTTCTCAAAAATCTGGGCGCCACAAGCGAAAGGAGCGGTTATAAGGCTATGTAGGAGTTAATTCCAGTTTTATTGATACGATAGTTCGTTTTACAGGAAATGGCCTAACTCTAACCCATAAATCTAACTCGTTCTTAAACAAAGATTTCACAATTTATGATAATCATAAATTTCAAAATATTTCATGATAATCCTTATATTCATTTTTAATAATTATACATTAATCATTCTCGTGAGGACGCAATGACTGTTTCTAGGAGTCCCTTAACCAGTAGACCTAGCCAACTCGCAATCTGCCTCTATTTAAACTAGGTCGTCTTCAGAACTACATCCATGAATATCGTACAAATGATTAATGATAAGATAGACCTGTTGTTAATATTTATATTCAGGATTTGTCAGGTTTTTTTCTAAATAAATTTATTTCACTTAAACGCACAAGATACAGGCAAATTACATACAAATACAAACATACATAAGGTAGGACACTCGCAAGGTATTATTGTGATATCACCAAGTGTCCTACCACTAACAAACAAAATATAAAAATTAAAAAGGTCCAACAATGGAAGAATTGGTTATAATGTTATCACATTAGGTGACTATCAAAATGTTCCGATTTTATAATAAATATATATTATGTTAAGATTTTGTTGTAAGCAACGAAATCGTATATGTCAATATCATACAGGAGTACTTGAACTAGAAAACAGGTACAAAATGGTAAGAAGACAGAGATATTTATTATTTTTGCTAAGATTATCAAAGTTTGGGCAATGTGAAAGGAAATGTTCAACCGATTCATTAATACTTATAGAACAATCACAAAATGGATCAATTGTATCATTGAAGTTGTGGCGAAATTTGTTATTTGTCTTATTTTTTGGAATTAATAAAACATAGACAGAGATTTCTTAACCCTGATTTGCTTCTGAATTGTTATTACAGTATACTCTCGATAAGTGAAACCCCTGATAAGTGAAACGTTTACTAAGTGAAACGATTTTTTCATTCCCCTTGCTATATCAATTTCCCTAAATTGCTCCGCTTAAGTGAAACTTTCACTAATTGAAACACTTTTTTTACCCCCCTTGAGGGTTTCACTTATCGAGAGTATACCGTATTTTGAATAAAGTCATTATAAGCCGTTTCTGTTCACGATGACCCATCAAGTTTGATAGTGTTGGTGCTAAAGGTGATCAATATCCACACTCTCTGTTGTTCATAGTATTCTTTATTGAATAAAAATGAGTCTGTGATGTTGTAAAGCAGGGCGCAAACCGTGCCAACATGTTGGTACGATTTGCGCAACACAGACAAAATTTCATTCGAAAGTTTTAAAAGAATGACATCTACAATTCGCTTTGTGTATGTTTTTCAAAACATGCAATGGCTTCAAAAACGTTCGAATAGAAAAAATAAAAATAATAATTGCATGTCGGTTCGAAATGTTGGCCAAACCGCGCAAACCGTCCCAACATGCTCCCAACACGCAAAAACATTAAAAGTGTTGGCCAATATTTTTGAACATGTTCAAAATGACCCAACAATTTGGGGCAACATTTTTATGTATCACCAACATGTTGTAGAGGCCTACAACATGTGCGCAAACCGCGCCAACCCAACATTGTTGGCCAACATGTTGATCATGTTTCTGCTAACTTCAACAATGATGAAGAAGCCAACAAACCGTTTAGAACCTACAATAACAATGAAATGCTTTTGAAGATTAGATATGTTCACCTTATTTAAACAACTTAAAAGTTCTACAAAATGGTTCCTTCATTATTTTCGTAAGTATTAGTTAGATTCTCCTATTTACGTGCCATGTATATCTTCGTAACAGGGACAGATACTTGTTGTTCCATATCTTTTGCCTCTCTGCAGCTAATCGGTTTTGAAAGGATTAGCCGTTTGATACATGGGACTGCTGGATTCTAAATAAAGAAAAAATAATATTAAAAACTTCAGGATACTTACAGTCTCAAGTAGGATATACCGTATTGGTAATACTTTTCTCGGGTACTTATTTTCGCAAAAATATGTACCCGCGAAAGGTTTTCATACAAAGCTGCTCTACAAATGGATGTATAGCGTTTTAAAATCTTGAAACTTAAGAAGATTTAGACCGTGAATTTTTTTAGAGCGGCGGGTCAAGTTGACCCCTGCACGGTCACAGTCCTCTGATTTTTTCAAGATGCTATAAAATGGTTGTAGTGTAGGTACACGTTTCAAACTTTGCATACTGCCTTATTTTTCGACGAGCATTTCAAATGAGATCGGTTTCAGTGTAAAACCAACAGATAAAAACAATCAAGATGGTAGCTCTTCTGTTGAATTGATGTATTATTTAATTATAATGCCTGGATATATCCCTCCTACCTATTATAAATTTCCTAATAGTAACCCTATAATTTTATGAAAGGATTTTTACCAACTTTAACTTTCCTTTTATTTCCAATTAGTAACACCCCTGGAAAAGGCAAAACAGCAAAGAAAGGAAGTGGAAATAGGATAATTCAATATCCGTACACCCTTATGGTCTAATTCAATATCTGTACACCCTCATGGTCTAATTCAATATCTGTACCCCTCATGGTCGTAGATTTCCACGCCCTTAAAGGTTTTAACTTTCCAGGGTGTATATAGCATATATAATTTTCTAGGTAGTAGCACTTTCAAGGTAGTAGCACGTAATTTCTTTTTCCAAGGGGTAGTCTAAATAAAGCTACCATGTTCTACATTAAAGGGATTAAATACCAGGTCTAAAAGGCATTGTCTGTAACCTTTCTAGGCAGCAGTTTTTAATTTTCTGCAATATTCTGAGAAACGAGTACTTTTCGGAACCGCTACGTCCATAGGGGATATAAAATGGAATAGTCCAATACGACAACAAAACAGAAATGTTCTGAGTGCTTTAAACTACTGTTTTTTCTAAGCTTTCAGCTCAGAGAGCTTTACAAACATAAGCATTTCACAATACTGTACCACAGGAGCGCACTCGCATATTGTATTACAGGCATCACTTTGTGGTGCACACAAACATATAAAATGACATGGATTTTGCGAAAAGGTCGTCCTCCACAGTGCCGTGGATAGGACTCTCCTCCACAGTGCCGTGGATAAGACTCGAAATCGTAACCACTTGATTACAAGTCCAACTCGGTACTGCTGTATTTGTATATAATTTTTTTTATCACGATGTACAAAACTAAACAGCTAAAAATTAATTTTTGTTTAGATACAAGAAGAAAACTTTGAATTAAAAAACGTGTATCCCAATCACTACAGCCACCGGTCATTCCTCAATATTAACCCTTTAATGCATAGGCATACCTCCTGGTTACTGCCCATTGGAAACCTTTACAATTTTATGAGGAACCAGGAGGTCTCATCAGTTTTTACCAAGTTTATTTTACGTTACAGTTACTGTTGTCCATCTGCAATTGGATTTCTTCCAGTGGTAGCTACAACCAAGAGGTTTCTTGTTTTCGTAATGATCCCAAAGTGCTTCCTTGCTTCCTTAAAAATACCTATATTTCTATTGTTTTAAAACAATACAAGGACAATAGACCATTGTTTCGAAAATATTTTTGGATTTTTGTAATTATTTTTCTTCATGTAACATTTGTGGAAAGTTTCATTCAAATTGATCCACTACAAAAGATTTTAGAGAGGGTAGGGCATTTTTGCCCCCCCCCAAAAAAAAACAAACAAACACAACAACAACAGAATATACTCCCCAACATATCCCAAATAAAATACTAATTAATAATATTATGACAGTTGCATAGGCCATTTATTAAGGTTTTCAAAAATATATACTTTTATGACCTAATGACCTATACATATATGAAAAGACATTAATGATTTTCATCAACCCTATGCTGAAGGTTATGTGTATCCTTAGAGGAGAGCGGTGGTTTGAAAACAACTTGACTCAAATGATGATTTTCAACAAATGACTTACACCTGCTTGCATGGAATCAATTGCATGTGATCAATCAAAATGATTAAAAACATCGAATTTGTTTTTTATATACGAAGCGTCTACTACTTACTTCCTTTGATGTGAATGCGAAAAGGTTCTCACTACTTGTCAGTCAGACATCTTGCTCAAGTTAAATTTCTATTGTTCTTGTGACGTCACAAATTCAATGGCTTCATCGCTGTCCGTACTTCAGGTCCGCAGCTGGTTGTCAACCCTTTAATGCATAGTGTCCCCGGAAATGAATCAAATCATTGGTCATTTCTTTGCTATTTCGCTTTTTTCAGGGGGTTAATTACTGTAATATAATGTAAAATAAATTTGGTAAAATGTAATAAGACCCCCTGGTTCCTCATAAATTCAGGAGATCTGCTTATGACCCCCTGGTCCTCATAAAATTAGAGTTAATTATTCCAGATTGATGCAGCCTTGATTAATTAATTTCTATATAACAGTTGAAAAATAACGTTTTGCATGAAAATGTGGCGGTGTGACCAGTGAATGATGTGACAAGACCTGGTTTACTGAGAGATAAATATTTTGTTGAGATCGGGGATGATTTGTTTTAATTTATAGCATCACGTTTTGATTTTTTTTAACATGGGGTGTGATAATACATTATTTATCCCTTAAGGTTTTAAGCAGGTAATAGAAACTAAATAACACTTGAGTGACAGAAATGAAGCAATTTAAGAGCCTGGGAAAAATGGAAAGAACTATTTTTATAAACTAAACTCAACACAATCACAACAAAAAGAACTTTCATAACGAACGAGTTAGGAATTAGTTTAGTCGTAATATTACCTCCGATTTCTATCGCTTCTGGCACTTTGCGTCGTCTCACGTAGCAGTATCCAAGCAAAATGATAATAAACGAGACAACGGACACCACAACAACAACCACACTAATCACTAATGTGTTAGAGGAAGATGTTGTTTCCACTACAAGTAAAAATATTAATTATTATGAATCATTTTTTCAAAAATGCAAAACGTAGATGCAATCAAGGATATATAGAGCAATGGACAGAACTACGTTAGTTTCGACACTAGGCTAGACAAACTAGACAAATGCCGAAACACGAAAATTTTCTCTAGTTTTATGAATAAACGGATTTTAAATTCAGATTCCTCATTCCAAAATATATCTAAGCTGAATATTTCAGAACCATACAACAAGTATATAACCTTTTATAGCTATTTGAAAAATAAGGTTTTGCATCAGAACAAGGCGAAACATGACAAGTTCGAGTCTGGACTGTGGAGATGGCGTAGCCAAAACAACCTTTCTGGTTGTAGGAATCTGACATTTTCCACACCGGCATATTTTTGGACAGGAAACACAAATCTGAAATCCGTTTTTCGTAAAAACTAACAGAAATTGTTGGTGGGATTCGGTAATATTTGTATTTGTATTTGTAATAATTATTCAGCTCATGTAAAGTGGCGTTAATTAAGCCTACATATACACGATGGATAGAGGACACAAGCTTAAAGTTTTGTTAAAAGCGTGGAATAACTGATATAATGTTTCATGAAAGAAAAAATTCCGATCTGTTTTACGAACATATATGAGAGATTTATGTCCTGAAAACTGGATTGATGCAATGCGGTGTGCAATTGATGAAATTAACGAAGCATAACAAAGAAGTAAATAACAATATAATAAATGAAGTAAATATATAATAATGAAGTAAATATATAATTACATTTTTCACAAGAGAATCCATTTCCTTTAAAACCAGCTCTGCATTGACAACTGTAAGACAATTGCCCAGGAAAATTTAAGCAATGAGCATCTTTGTTACATGAATGACCTTCTTCGCATTCGTTATAATCTGTAAAGAAAGCAAGACGTAAAAGTGGGTTAGTTTACAAAACAAATGACTTACTTATATTTTAAAGTTATAGAAACACCTTTTGGATGTCAAGTCAGCTATAGTTTAAAGCACATATTTAGTACATGTAACTCATTTGGAAGATTAACAATAAATTAACTGAACTCCTGGCAAATTGAACTGTATTAAGAAACAAATTATTTTTCCTGACAAATTAAGCTGTTATAACAGAGCCAACGGCCCTTCCTGGAGAAAAACGTTTCTCTAATGAAACTCCAACAGTTTTATTGGTTTGCTGGCAGTTAAGAGCACCTATTCTCTTTAAAACAACTCTGTTTGTTGTTTCTGATATTATAAGAAACGCTCTCTTCCTTATTAACGGAAAAACAAAAGATGCGTTTATTTAATCTGACTATGTTTCATATATTTATTTTTCTGGCATTGCATTTTACACATTGCGTTTTACTGAAAACACCAATTTGGTATTTTTAAACAAGTATGAATCTGGTCTGGGTTGTCAAAATGACGAACAATTAAAAATCATAATAAAAAAAATCGTTATTATAAGTTTTATTCTAATGTATTACGTAATCTGTCACTCTTACGACCGCAAAAACATTTCCCGTGGAGGTATGAAAACGCAACGCCGACAGCACTAAGATTACTGGTAAGTAAGTAAAAGGAAAGAAAATATTAAAGGAAATAAAATCAAACCAACGTAACCATGGAAAGAATTGTGGGTCGGAGAATTGCGTGTGTGGTGAGTGGCAGGGAAGTATGGCTACTATTGGAAAGTTTAAATTTGTTGGCAATTTGTTTGGTCTGCTAAGAAAGGTGAGGGAATGGGAAGGGGTAAAACATTATCAGACCAAGTTTGTTAAGGCAGACAAAAATCAATTATCGACCATGCTTACCACCTTTTAATCACATCACAGCAAGTAATAGTTGAAACTGTAACAACGCACATCTTCAAGAAAAAAACGACAGGCTCAAATGGTCTTTTGATCCAAATTCTTTAGTTCCTAAACTATCTAAAAAGCCTTGAACGACAAAGCTGACAAATGTTCGATGACTCTTAATCACAGGATTCACGACAATCTTCTATCGCACTGTATTTTTTGTCAAAATTTGGGCAATGTTTCTCATGTACTTGTTATATCCACTCTACACACCCGTTTTCGTAAAAGAAAGAACGTATGAGCGTGCTGCTTAACACAACTCCCTGAATGTAAAAACAGATATTTTCCAGAATAATAACAAACGCGCTAAAGTATCAAAAATTCCAAAAACGTTATGTATGCCGCCATCTTGAAATGAGTGGAATCATAACAGAATTAGTTTCCACGCGCAAACTATCGTGATATAACGACAAGTGAGAAACAACTTAAGGATAACCTGTTAGATGACTTTATTTATTTCCTAAAATTTTTAGTTTTTCAGTCTTTCTTGATAAGGAACTATTAATTTCCGTGGTCTTATAACCCCTTACACAAAGCTTTCGTATATAAATATACTTTGCCGCGTTCAAAGTTACTATATATAATGTCAATAACGAGAAACACGTACCTGCTATCTCAACGAGATCAGGTGATGTTTCCGCTTTAAATAGTGAATTTTCTACAAAGATATTTGTTACATTCTTTATTGGATTAAGGTCTTTTACAGTGATGTTGGTATCTTCTTTAATATCTATCACGACAATATAATCAACAACCAAGCTACCTACTGTTAGATTGGTCACGATCACTTCTTTTACATTCTCATTGATCCTCTTGTATAACAAATACAAAGCATTTTCAGTTGCGTTCTTTAACTGGTGATACACGACTCCTCTAGTCGTGATAATATCTTGCAATTGTTCATTTGATGTTTCATTTCCTCCAACAGTTAAATTTTGCAGTGTAATTTTTCCCTTGGCTCTAGCCGTCGGTGCAGTGGTGACTGGCTGACTGGCATCTGGAATACACACTTCTGATTTCTCATTTACCCCAGTACAATATTTACCCCCGTTCATTGGAGGGGGATTGTTACAATCTCTGAGAAATAACTTGAGGTTGCTATTGTTTACGCTTACACATTCAGCAATGACGCGCCATGAAGACCATTGACCGTTAATAATAGCTGGTGTAGTTTTCCTGGTTGCTTCTGTTGTTGAAGTAGTTTGTTCGTTTGATAACGTTTCGTCAATAGCTCTTCTCAATAAAGAATGTATTCTTCCCGGGGTGTGAACACGATAGATGAAACGACCATGGGAATTGCTGTTAGTGGAATGTCTGAGCTTTTTAAAAGTACTTGAACCAGATTGTGGCAACTGGAAATAATTTCGAACTCCATTAATAGTTGAATTATAATAAGCTGTTGGATGCATTGGACCAGTAGCATTATAGTTGATTCGGTCGTACTCGAACATAATGTAAAAATCAGTTGATTTCCCGATGATTACCACCTGGAAGGTCGATTGATATTGAGGCGGCCCTATATTTTTGTACTGTACAATTACAACAAAGAAGGTACCGTCTAGTGTTCGAAAAGTGTCCATATTTCCTTTTTTAAATATGTTCTCAATCATTCCTGTATTTATTTGATCAATAATGGCTTGGACTCCTGCCTGTTTCGACCAAAACATATTAAAGGCACTTCTCTCATTAAATGTAAATGAGGTCTCCATAGGGCATGCATGAATGATTTTCTCCTGCACGGTGACCTTGATACACGAGTTCGTTGTCTATGAAAAACGTAAAAAAGTGAATATTTAGCTCTTATGAAATTAAATATTAGCATACCTTCCTCAAAAAATATTTTCCTCCCGCGCGTGATATTGGCTTCCTCATTAACCCTAATTGGCCTAAGGGGATAAATTTATCCCGCCCTCTCCGATTTTTCAAAATTTTCTCTATAACTTTACTGCTGGGAGTCTTTGTTTGAAATTTACTGACTTTTACTTTTTAATATCTGGGCATATTTTCTTCATGTTGTGAAAACGCAAGTTACTGCATTTTTAAAAGTTAAAAATTGTGTTTCTACCAGAGAAAAGATGTTATACAAAAAAAAAATCAATTGGAGAATTTAGAAAGGAATAATTACACAACTTTGTACCCAGGAACTCTTTCTCTCTTTGATAACGGATGGCGAGATAAGAAGGATGAATTTAACAACCATTAGTTATATCAAAAAAGGAAAAAAGGCCCTGGGAGCGAGGTTGATAATTACGGTAACTTAAAATTTCAAATATTGATGACGTCATCATGGTAGTCATGTGACTAGCTCCCAGTTTTTATATAATTTGAAACATTATATGATGGACTACTACTGTACCAATTTTCATTACATTTGTATTTCTAGTTTGGAAATAAAATAGGGGGTCCCAAGGCCAAATAAGTGGTCCGAAATAGCCCAGACCAAACAGGATTAATACGTCATGCGCATAGCGAATAAGTAATTTATAAGCCTGTATTTTAGAATTTATTTTTTATTTAGTTAATGTGGTGTAAAATGTAATTTGATATAATCAACCTCCTTGATATAATGATAGAAGAAAACAAAGAGAGCCAAATAATATTTTTATAAACACTCGTCCATCGAAAATATAATTTAAATATAAATTAAAAAAATATTTTATCTTTTTTTAACCAAGGTGTGCTATACTCGCTTCGTGGCAATCACCCGTGGTTAAACTATTAAACTGTGCAATTTCAGATAGATAAGTGCTCGATACAGTTCTGTAACTAGTAACTAGTATGTATATACAAAAGATTATTATGTTGCATTCGAAAGATAACTGTAAGATTCCTGAGATATTTAAGATATCACTCACAAGAACATTTGATTTGTAATTAACATAAAAATACAACATTAATTTTATGCAATTGGATCACTCTTCAAAATACCTACTTGTCCAGAAATTATTTTTAATGTATGGATGAACTTGATAAAAAGTGGCACTCGTGTTACAATATCGTCATATTCTATGACGTGCTAAGTACAAAGAAAAAAACAAAGATTTGGGCTAGTAATTAGTCATACTAGCGAAAAACCTAGCCACAGAAATATTAGACCTGGAAACTATCGGATCATTCGTGGCTTTCGTCGTCTACCGTTGAACAAGAATACGGCAGTTGCACCGATCGGAATAGGGGAAGGACAATCGGTAAAACAATTTAATCGCAGATTTCTGCACGCGATTTTTTAAATGGAGCCGAAATGGAGAGAAGATTTTGACCATGAAACCGTAGAAGCTCTGATAATTTGCCCCCATTCGGTTCCGGCACCCTGGCAAGAGTCCATATGAGATTGGTCCAAGTCTCTCAAAATCCTCTGATCTGTTTCTTCTTAGTATTCTACCAGCGAGAAGGCCACAAGGTTTCTAAAATTTACAGTTGTAAATCACATTTCATTAGTTAATCAAAATTTATTCTTATCTATTTAATTTTAGGATTTCTAAAGTTATATTTTATTTATATATTGTTGAGTATGATTTCACCTCTTGTACCAGGAATGTCAATACTGTTTCCACCCATGAAACTACTACCAATATTTCTTGTGTTAAACTTCAAAGTAACATACTTCTGAGAAAAGTATTTCTCTTGGTGAGGAATCACAAAATAAGCAAAGTATCCATCCATCAGTGTAAATAACAATGACAACATAGAACCTAGCATCTAAGGTGCCGCGTCAGCACTTCAATCTATACTTTCAACTCTGATTGCAGTTCAATACAGGAAACAAAACCATTCAGAAGTAGTAACTGATTGCAGTTCAGTACAGGAAACAAAACCATTCAGAAGAAGCATCTGAAAGACAATTATATGACGATGAAGTTTTATTAAATGATGATAAATAGACGATGATGACAGTCGACCGGAGCAATATTAACGGGATACTGACTCTTTGTTTAGTCTGTACAGGAAAATACAAATCCCGAGGTCCAGCTAACGGAAAGGTCTGTGTGTTGGACCGAAGACTTTTGTATTTTCTGTACAGAACAAACAAAGAGTAAGTATCCCGTTTATTACTTATTATGAGAAACGTTCGTATCAACGTAAGTTTCAAAACTTTAAATCGAAGACTACGTTTTGTTCTACGTGTGAATTAGAAATGATTCCAAATGAGTTTTCGTCGATGCTGCTGTTTGGCTGTTACAGGTGCCATCAGTGGAACTTCCAAAGAAAAGCTTTATAATGAATTAGGATTAGAATATATATCTGACAGAACATGATGTAGGAGACTTTGCTTCTTCTATAAAATTAAAAATAATATGAAAAAACCTTATTTACAATTCTTTTCACCAAATTTGAAACCACGAAGTTATAATCTTAGGAGATGTAATCTCTTCCAAATTCCCTCTTACCGCACTAATCGACTAAAATTTACACCCATATTGTGTTAAAGAATGGAATAACCTCGATGTGAAATATCAAAATTCTTTCAAACATTCTCTTTTAACATTCATCCGTCCAGTACCATGTTCTGTATATAATATCCATCATCCACATGGACAGAAATTATTTACAAGATTACAAGTTGGTCTTAATCATCGTAATTTTTATAAATTTCTATATAATTTTAATGATACATTTTAACCCATTTTGCTTGTAGTAACGGTATAAACGAAACAGTTAAACATTATTTCCTAAGCTGCTCTAATTATGGCCCATTGCGTACTAATCTATGCAATCAAAACAATTTGATATTCCACTTATATTATAAATTACATATAAACCTAAGACCTGTGTATATTTTTCTTATATTGTAGTTATTTAGTTAAGTATTATATATATATTTTTAACATTTTATTTTATGGCAGTTATCCCTGGCGATATCAAATTCGTGTCTAACGGGGGTAACTGTCCGTGTTTGTTAGTCTTGTGTTGTCTCTTGATGTGTTCAGTCAGTTTGTATCAGTGTATTATTAACTGAATAAAAAAAATTCCTGCTGGGAACAAGAGCATTTTGCATATTGTTTTTAAAGCACAATAATTTACTGATCAAAGTACAAGAAAAAGAAGATACCAAGTATATATCTGAAGTCGAAACATTTTTACTTGAATTTATAACATAGCTAGCTACATGGATAAATTCTAAACATCACAAGGTTTCCAGGATCGAGAATGGGAAGATGTGTTTTTGTTTAACAAATAAGCTAGACATGTTTTGAAATGGCTGCTGATAGGCACCTATGATACGAATTAAAACTTGCTACGTTTTTATGACTAGCTAAAAGCTGAGCAATACGAATTGGGTGCAGCTACGTTTGTTGACAAAACAGAAGAAAATTGTCGTTTTTCTGGCTATATGTTTGGACCTACTTATTGCTTTCCATGTGACATTGAAATTGTTCCTAAGAATTTCTTGTTGATAGCTATATCTATTTATCTCATCAACCTGTCGCAAGGTAAAGTTAGCATTTTATATGTTTGTTCATGTTCATATTTGTACCAGAGCCCTGTTGGTCAAGTGAGAATGTTGATTCGGCCAATCAGGATTACATATTTTCTGTACTGCCCTCTAGCAAAATAGCTGCCAGGTAATAAGTATAATTGTACCTGATCGTGTGAACAAACCTTTAAATGCGTAACTGTGATTGGCTAAAACTGTCCACGTGGCCGGTTTGTTTAT
>JANTOQ010315468.1:0-12695 GCA_027564595.1 Bythotiara depressa | reverse complement strand
CACGTGGAAACGTTGCCCAACGTCTCATCCGTAAACCTCTATACAAGATGTAAATTTTGCTCCAGCCGGGAATCGAAGCCGGGTCGCCCAAGTCAAAGGCGAGAGCGTTAATCACTACACTACGGATCCACAGATCATGTGGGGAGAGGGTAATATATGAGGTCATTTAAATTCAATATCAGAAGTAAGGGTACATTCCAATATTTTTATAAGACACTCTCATGCTCGAGCCTACAATTTAATTTATATCCCATTCCTAATTTAGAAGACTTGAAGCTAACTAGGTAGCTGGAATGAGAGCTAAAAACCCGTAAACCTCATGTGCTATTAATGGCCATAATTGTAAAACGAATTCGCAATGTGTCATATAATGGTCATTAAACGTTTTACGAATCTGCAACTTAACTAAGCTACTGCTTTAAAATTAATCGATCGCTCTTCGAATTTCTACAGATGCTCCCTTAATTATGTCACTTTTCATCTAGCAATGATTCTGCCACTATTTAGTATCATAAGTATTTTGGTAAAACAACTGATTTCTGATTTTTTCAGGAGCTATGGTTATATTCGATGTTATAAAAGTAATCAACAATTACGCCGCAAATGTTTCCGTGTGAGGAGTCCTGAATCAGTGTATCTGTACTTAGTTTCATTTGATTCTTGACTAATGTAATTCTAAACATAGACGTTTTCTTATTCAGACAGATTGATGCCCGTTTTCAATAGAACGGATTTTTAGAAATCTTGCATGGTTGTAGTTAAGACGAAAAAACACAGTACGTTAATAAAGGAACTGTAATAAATGCTTTCTTCGGTTCTAACGTCAACCAAATTACGGGGCTTTCTCAAAAGGTGAATTTTCCTTTGTTTTGTTAAAATCAGTTCTCGGGCAAAGTCGTGTACGCTCAAACGTTTAGCAGTTGCAAATATCATTGTTTCTATTGTTTCTAAAGTTCATAATAAGCTCGGTCGCGCAAAGTCAATATAATAAGCTACTGATGCCAATTCGATGCTTTGAATATGCAAATCACATGTAAGTAGAATCGAATCGTCTGCATATATTCCGACTGCGGTGTGATTCAAGTCGGATTGCCAATTATTTATTTTCTACCCAAGTTAGGGATTAACACCTTACAGACACTCACATACACAACACTGCAACACTAGCTGACGATGGCAATTAATGTATATTGTCAGACTATTGGCACACACAACATATAACATATAGAGGGCGTGGCCCAGCACGGACAGTAGGTCCCTATACGTGGAAACGTTGCCCAGTGTCTCATCCGTAAACCTCTATACAAACCGGGAATTGAACCCGGTGTCGCTACGTCAAAGGCGGGAGCGTTAACTACTACCAATCGTTGTAATAAATGAGAAACGTCCTGGGATAGACACTTGGAGGACACCTGTTGTAACAACAACACTTGGTGGAGGAATAGATACTTAGGGAACTAGTGTACGTCCTTATCATGAATTCAGTATGACAGTAGTATATTAAAAAGTCTTGAATAACTAACCCTTTAATGCATAAACATAAGTGCTAATTGTAGTAAACTTCTCATCGAAAACCTTATCCCTTTGATGCATAAGCATACCTCCTGGTTATATTAAATTTTGCATTGGAAACCTTTATAATTTTATGAGCAACCAGGGTCTTATCAGCTTTTACTAAATTTATTTTATATTATATTTCGAATAGTTAACCCCCTGGAGAAAGCAAAATAGCAAATAAATGACCAATAATTTGATTCTTTTCCGGGGACACTATGCATTATAGAGTTATAATATCATGATGGAGAAGGGGATCTGATCAGCTTTTAAAACCTTTATTTTACTTTGTATTTCCAATAGCGAACCACCTTGGAAAAACAAATTAGCAAAGAAATGAGCAATGATTTGATTCCTTTCTGGACACAACATGCATTAAATGATTAAGTACATAGCACACGTCTCTTTACTGTTTACTTTCTAATTGTATGCATCACACGATTTTTGCTAGTTCGGTTGATATTTGTGTTGTTGTTCTGAAGGAAGGTTCTCAATGGACAATCACTCCATTATTTTTGAGAGCAGGGTAAACTGATGTGGATGGTAGTTCCTGTTTTATCTCGTACCAGACTTGATTTGGAATATTTACTAATGATTTTCTCCAACAAAGATGGAGCTTTTCTTCAGTATGATTGCTAAGGTGGTAACATAAGTACAAAAATAGTTCATATATGTATTTGCTACTTGAAGAATCTATTTTATCGTGGATTTAGTACTCCACAAATCAATAACACAATATCTTTCAATTTTATTAATACGCAGACCAATATTTTTTATCCTTTTAGACCTTTTACATACAACGAAGAATCCAGGAATTGGTAGTTCTGCTTCCGCTTTAGAATACAATAAATTATTTGGTAAGGAAAATTTGTCTATACCTTGAAAATCGTGGATAAAATTGTGGATGCTTACTAAGACAAAGATTTATAACAATAAAGCGTATATTCGTGTCTGTTTATTCACAGTCTCGTCACTTTGTCTTGTTTATTTTATTATCTAGTCTTACGTTATTGTCTAGAGTCTAGTGTAGAGACATAGTATATAAGTTTATAAGACTTTTGTACATAGGTTTACATGTGTTTTTTCCGTTTCATCATAGAAATATCTATATGACTATGTGAAGATGAGACATATCATATCGCGAGAAATAGATTTCTGTAACCATTGGAACGCTCTTCTTGCTGACGATGTGAAAGACAAAATTAATATCACTTCAACTCACTCGCGTAACTTGGTTCCCAAATTCTCTGCCTTGATTTCTTTGAATAATATGAAACCAAAATACCAGGCTTGACAACAGGAGAGTTTATGGCAAAAAATAGTAAATTTGGACTCAATGACGTCATAAAATATATGGGCGCGATAAAAGAGTGTCCGGATTTGTTTTTGAAAAAACCTACAGAGAACGGGAATTCATTTCGATGTATTTAAATCACCCATTAATCAACCGGATGGAATTTACAATGTTATGCAATTGCTCCCAGTTAGATGCACTGGGATACACATTTTATAGAATGAATTCATCAAGTTTGATGTTTTTTAAAATTTATAATAATGATATCCCTGATAGACTTCAAAGCATGGTTAACTTTTTTGCTGATGACACATCTCTTTTTCAAGTTTTATTTGATAATACACGATCGTCTGCTATTTTAAACAATGATTTGAGTTTGGTTTGCTGAGTGAGTTTTTAAATGAAAAATGTCTATTAATCCAGATTCTTTAAAATGAGCTGAGGAAGTTATTTTTACTACTAAATGTGTCAATATTGAACTTCCAGTTTTAACTTTCAAGGATAGTTTTCGCTCCACGCAGCAATCGCATAAACACTTTAGGCATGATTTTAGACAGAAAACTTTGGTCATCACTTGAAAGAAACGATTTCTAAAGCTAATAAAGGAATTGGCTTAATAAAACGTCTCTTTACATATTTGCCAAGACATAATTTACTTAACATTTACAAATCTTTTATTAGACTACACATTGATTATGGGGATGTAACTTATGACAACACACTTAGACAGGAGATGGTATAGACGGATATGTTTCCATTATAAAATTATAAATATAATTTATTTTTAAAAATTATTACCCAAAGTAAGAACTCAATCGCATAACCTTAGATCTTTTAGGCATTTTAATTATGCTGCCCCCAGAACAAACCGTTTTAAGGCATCATATTTTCCTGCATGCACAAGTAATTGAGAACAACGTGATCCGAATATTCGTAACTCTTCATCGTTATCGTCCTTTAAACATCACTAAAATGTGTGAGACCTGTTCATACGCCTGTGTATAGTGTTCATAATCCTCGTGGATTAAAATTATTATCTAGACTCCGTCTCTATTTCAGTTACCTTCGTAAGCACAAATTCAGCCACAATTTTCAAGATACCTTTAACCCTTTTTGTTTATTTGGAATTAATTATATTGAAACTAACGATCATTTCTTTTTGCTCTGCCCGAAATTTTCTGCTCAACGTATTGTACTTTTTGACAACCTAAATGCCAGTAATATCTTTCTTTTTTCATTAAACTGCTCTTCGTTAATAAAACTTGTTCTTTATGGTAATGGTATTTATAGCTTAAAGACGAATACAATTATTATTTCTCTTGTTATTGATTATATTATTCAATCTAAACGATTTGATGAGCCTCTTTTGTAAAACAATCCTTTGCTTGACCTATGTTTTTGTTATTCCTATTAATGTATCAGGCAATGTTTCCTGACGATATCACTTCGGTGCCTTGCAGGGAACTTTGCCTTTCTTCTAGTATTGTATTTTGTTGAGTCTTTTGTGTTCGTCCATGTTTTATAGTTTTATATTTTGTATTTTGATTTTTCTGTTTTAAAGTGTGCTTATGTTGTATATTTGATGTACATTGAATATTTAAAAAAAAAATTCATAAAAAAGCTCGCATCTCTTCTCTATCGCAACTACTTTAATTGTTAACCGAAAACAACGAAAATATCGGCTGGCCGATTTCATAAATGATTTATCAACACTTAACTGTCAAGACCTGGTTAACTTTATTGAGGATATAGCAGCGCCACCTTCTAAATTACCATAGACACGAATCAGTCGCTGACCAATTAACATAAGGATGTTTTATATAAACTTTGCAAAGCACAGTTTTGGAAACGTTTATTTAAACATGGTTTTGATGTTGTCAGTCAATATGTTGTGGAAGTTATTAAATGGGAAAGGGATAGTTTCATTGCTACAATCTGTGTCATACTATGCTGGTGTTTATGTAAAGGGATCGGAAAACTTAAACATAACAAGAGATTATTCTTGTGTTAGGTAATTATTGTTTTGGCAATTTCGGAATTACAAGCATACCCCTTTGCATCACCTATGATATATCATTTTCACACCTTCTTCTTTAAGGTCTCTCGATACCTTTTGAAACGGAAAAATTATTCTTCATTTTATTTTTACTCTAATGATTTAGAAATGCTTTATGGAGACTACAAACATTACTTAATTGGTCAACGCGCGTTTACTATACAGTACCCGCTACTATTTATTCTCTTCTCTTCTCATTTGCTGTCACTTGAAATTAAAGGACAGCTATTCGGAAAAGCTGTACCGTTAACGAAGTTACATATTTAGCTCCAACTCATTACAGCATTGCGCATATTTTAAATCTCATGTTGCGTTGTATTATTAACTATTCTGATTAAATTTTCTAAACCTTTTTTATCAACAGCGAGCAGCCATTTGAGGTGTTTTAGGAAACAGATGATAGAATGGTGTGTTATTTTCTGCTTGATAAAGCTGTTCTAACGAAATTATGAATTTGGTCACCTTATGGAACTTAAGTAGGACATTCACCACTAATAGACTTTTACATAATAAACTGAATTAATTTTGATCGCTTTTCTATATCGAAAAAACTCAAAATGTATATTATATAGCCAATTTTCGTATGACCAGCACTGGTTTATTATTATTCAACCTTTATTCTACCGAACCATATACAAATTAATAATAATAACCGAATATTTTTTACGGACTATGCATGCTTTGCGAAAGTCCGGTTCTGCTTAGTATTTATAAAAGCTCTGACCGTGAACATCTGTTCCAGAATTTACCATATGTACATTTTTTGACTCGCGTTAGCGGAGTATATTACTTTTTTTAATTCCAGCGCCACTTCTTTGTAGATAAAAGAATGGGCTTTCGAAAGGTGTGTTTGGTTTCTAAGATATCGGAAAGCGTTTGCCGGACTTCGCGATTTCAATATTTATAAATATATTTCTCCAATTTTAAGTCTGCCTAATCATTAATATCAAATTAATATTTAAAGAGATATCTAATGCGAATAATTTAAAACTTACATAAAAGCTATAACGCTAATTCTACGCATGCCAAGTTGTAACAATCTTTTGTTCTAAACAGTAATTCATTATAATTTAGTAATTTGCGTACTACCCTGTAGAGAATATCGAAGGTCAAATAGAAAAACAAAGGATCTCCATGACAACAAATATTTTATTGTGGACATGCATATTTTACGAATGTCCGCCTGTACAAAGAATAAGTTTAATCTGGGAAATTGGAATATTGAGCAGCTTTTAAGACAGTAATCTTATACCAATCCTCTCTGAAAAGATTTGTTTTCTTTGTGTAATTATAGAGAAAATAGAAAAGAAAAGTGAAAAAATAAAGTTCTTAGGGAATTATAGGTGTGTGTTTAAACCTTTGATGCATTTATAAATTTATGAGGAACTGGGGTCTGATCAGGTTTTACATATCAATATAAAAATATTTAATGATAATCACGGAATGTGAATTCAAGAAATATTTCATGATTGTCAAAACAACGGCTCTCTATTGATGACTATTGGACCTTTGGGAATTGTATTTAACACTATTTTCGTAAAGGTTTATCGCGCCACAAGCAAAAGGAAGGCATATATGTTTTGGTACGGGTTCGTGTTCGGGACAATTCTCCTCATAGATGAATACTTTACATTTTATGATTGTCATAAGTTACAGTAATGAGGACGAATTGAAATATTTCTTGATTGATAATAATGAAATATGAACTTAAGGTGGTACATAACACTTCAATATCAAATTATGGGGAAATCGATTCTGGTGTTGGTCTTGATCTATTTTCTCAAGAAATTCGATACTTCGTTGTATCTCATAACGTTCCTTAGCAACGCGTTTAGCAACGTGTTTTTTACTATAGACTTAAGACTTTGGTAAATTTGGTACAGAACTAACCGTGATCCCCTTGCTCCCTAGAACAGGGGGAGGTGAGCGGGTTGCTTTATATTGGGAAGGAAGGGACGTTAAGGCGTCGAGAACAGGCAATGTCTATGAAATAACTATGAACGGATATGGTGAGAACAAAGCAAAGAAAGATGTTAAGACCTAACGGGAGGGTCTTTGAGGTTGAGAACAATGAATCGACGTTAAAATGGATGGGTAAAACCGCAAATTAAGAGAACATTTAACTATAATATTGCATAAGTTTCTCTTTTTCATTGTTTCATTATTTAAACGCGTTTTACTAAAAACAACGAATTTCTAAATTTAAAACACGGAAACTTAGGAATGGCGAAACTTTACGCGATGAAACTTTGCATGCTTTCTCTTCTTCTACTAGCGGAGGAGCTGAACTAAAGTCTGTGCAATAGACCCAGCGGAAATAGCTTAATAGTAACAGCAAATGTGGTACTTAGGCCTAAAAAGAGACAAAAAACACTCTCCGTATCATTACGTCGGACAATAAAAAGTTACATAATAGATTTTAGTTCACGACCTTCATTGAATCAATCTAATCAAACTCACCTAGTATTACGTTTTGAGCCTATGCTGTTCTGCCGATATGTTGTCGCAAATTATCTATTGTTTTGTGGGTATTTTGCCTAATTAATTATGTACATAATTAATTTTTTATCACTTTCTCGCCATTTGCACGTTTTATCTAATCGTATGTAACAATTGCACACAAATATTTCCAGAAAAGTGTATATGTCAAGAAATTCGTTTTAAGTGGTATGATATATTTGATGACAATCATAAAACGTGAAAGAAATGTAACATGATAATCATTAAATATTTCTTGTATTCACATTATATGATTGTAATATATATCAATATATTAATATATTAATATGTATCATTAAATGTTTTCGTGAGGATAGGTTGAGAAAACAATTCAGTTAAATTTTCAAAGTTCAGTCTCCAGTTTGCTTCCGATGTAACATTTATGTTTCCTGATGCCATATATATAATATCGACACGAAATATCTATTCAACGTCTAATTGCCCATTTTCCCTCTGAAGCTACTCCCCCTTTATATAGGAGCCCCGAAAATATGCCCATGCAAAAGGTACTTTGAAATAGTAAAAGTCCAGGAGCCTATATTCGGGATTATACGGTATTTTCTACTTCTGTTGATTGTTGATTCTGTGATACAACAAAACAATACAGGTTCTCTTTAGTAAAATTCGGGAAGTGTGTAATGTACAGTATTTAACATAGATATTAGGACAAGTAGTTAAAATAAACACAAACAACCGTAACATATATTTAATAACATTCAATTCTTGTTTCTGTCTTCGTATGTTATCTCTGAATTGAATAACTTTCTTTGTGATTGCAAAATACGCACTATATAGTAGTAAACACAAAACAAAAGAACTTTCGAAGGAAAATATAACACTGCAAACAAAATTCCCTATCCTTGTTGTTGTTGTTTCTTCCCAGTATCTGATGGATTTACACAGTAATATATTGTTACTAAAGAGATGGACGTGGTCCATATACAAACAAAAATAATAATTACCCATTTTCTTTTCATTGTTCGATACGAGAAAGTGTTAGTAGAATACTTGTCCTATTTTTGTTATAACCGCTATATTCAGAATGGATGAAATAAATGACAAGCGCATGATAACAAAAGGAACAGTATTCTTCTTCTTTAAATATATTTTCTATTCTGCCACAACAAATATGATTTGAAAGATTCAGAACGTGTATGATTGGTAATATTTTCGGAAAGGCTGGCTCATTGATATTTTGGATGATGTGTTATTACAAAGTTATTCACATGATTTTTATAGGAAGAATATGTAGAACGAGAGTAAATATATAGTTTCACATCAAATAAATAAAGTATCTGATATTCAAGACGAAAATTCGCAAAATTGATGATCGCAACATACACGTACATAACGTATCACAGAGGTAGCTGGTGATAAGATAATCTGTCTTCTGCGAGTCTCTGTCTTCACAATTGATAAGAGCTGCACAATCTTTCACAAAATATTTGAAGCTTATGCAGTTTTAGGCCTTTTTTCTCTACCTATTGATAGAGCGTACACACGACTAGAATCGTGGTGTTGACGGGAATCTCTTGACAGTCACTGTACGAAATTACAGATTTGTTCTCCTGAGGAAATATGTGGAAATTCATGGAAATATGAGGAAATTTTATATTTCTTCATATCTCCTTGGACGAGGTAACATGTTATTACCCGTTCTGGGTAACCTTTGAAACAGCCATTTCACTACCTTTAGAAATATGAAGACATTCTAAATATGAAACAGCGTGGTGACATAAAATTCCATTATATATGCATATCTGTAATATGATATTACCAGTTTGAAAATATATATATATATATATATTTCCTATCTTGCTCATACGTACCATATGATATTCCAAATAATTTCAATATTTGAAACTTCCTATTGTCTATTTAAGAAACTCAAGGTAATATGATATTACCAGTTATGGAGAAACTAGCGAAATACCTATTTTACTACTTATAGAAATGTGTCCATATCATATTTCCCAATAACTAAATAGTGAGGTAATGTCAAATCCTGTAATCGTTTTTCAAGTTTTGATTTATAATAATTTAATTTTCCACGATTCCTCGTTCTGGAATTTCGTATTACATGCTTACTACTGAAAAATGAAGGTACATCTAAATATCTGGTTTAATTAGGAATTATTACCCAAATCGTTCCACGTAGTACGCATGTTATTAAGAAGTTACAGAGAGAGAGAAAGCATAAAACAGTAAATTTTAACATTCCGATAATACATCCACTTGAATATATTTAGAACTTTCAATACTCCTTTTCATAAATCATTACACAATATTACGTCATCTTTTCAAACAGCCCTTCTGTACATTTTAATGAAAAACAGATCAAAAAGTAAACAAACATACATTTTTTTAGAGTTCCTAGTAAATCAGGGAAGCATTATCAACTGTTAAAACATTCAATAACCCAAGCCTCTCTATCATAATGAGGCTTGGGTTGCTAAATCGAAATATAAGAAGGCTTTGACCGGATATGGTGATAGTCCAAACAATGAGATCTGTTTGGATTTAAAAACTTGAAAAATACCCTATAAGCATAATTTTTTACGTAGAATCCATATCTGAAGTCCGTTTTTGATAAAAACAAACTTCAAATTTCGGTCTAATGTGAAAAGGTCTATTAGTGTGTATAAATATGTTAACAATTTTTAAGTGAAATCCACACAAGATTATAACACTATATTACAATAAATAAAAATAAATAAATTAGCAAGCATAAGTAAACCAAATATTTACGTTGTACAAACACATACATTTATCAAATGGTGGACTTACCAGGAAAAATTGATCTCAAATAGTACAAGAAAACAACTGTAAAAAGTAAGGAGGAGCGTAGAAATCACAATATTAGTCCCAACAGTATATAAACAAATTACGCTCCTCTTAATAGTACGCATCCTTTTAGAGCACCCTTTGTCTTCTCCCAGACTACAAATAGAAAGAAACTAGCCTATACACATCAACATTTATAAACAAGTTAAATATACCTTTCAAAATTTTGTTTGATTTTTATAAGACGGATTTAAAAATCTGTTCCTCCGTCAAAAGTTGTATTTATGTTCAACATTTTAAAATCAAACCATTTTTCTAAAAGAACTACAGCTATTCTAGTATTTTTTTATTGCATGAAAACGAGGCTTAGTGTGATTACCGAAGTATTTAGAGAGTTTTGATCGAATGTATAAAATAAGAACATTGACAAATTATAGAAGCGGAAGCTGAAATCACGCAATAGATGCAAAACAACCCTTCTACTTACGTAGATACTTGAAATTTTCAACAAAGACATTGTGTGTTTAGTTAAGGAGTAAATAAGCAGTGCATTATCAGTCTTCTTTTTACCGTTTAACAGTTTTTATGTTGTAAGCATTATTTATATGGTAACGACAATTTTGACAACATTACTAATAAAAATATTCTTCTTTTTGTCATTAAGTTTTTTTTTAACACACAACGTTTTAAAGGACGGACCACTTATTAAAAGCTAAGTCTTTTTTTTGCGCTCGCGAAACCCGTGTTAATAACTTATCGTTTTTTCGTTTTTAAATGTCTGACTATACCAATTTTTGTTTGTTTGTTTGTTTGTTTTTTACAAGTAGTGGCCTCTGGCGACGTCACATTTATGTGCTTTGTGGGGGTCATTGTCTTAAGAGGTTGCGATTGTGCTGTTTTTGTCTATTGTATGTATTTGTCCATGTGTTATTTTATTTTGAGTATGTTTTTTACACGTGATGCTGTAACGTTTATTTTTTAATAGAAAACAAATTGCGTGCGATAAAATTAACAAGTGGAAATTAAGCTTTATAAGAAAGAAGATTTCTCCGTTTTCTCAGAAGAGTAAATATGTTACTTTCAGTGCCAGGAAAGCAGGAAAAGACCATCTATCCTGTTTTTGTTACAAGAAAAGATGATATTTCTAAAGATATGAAAAGATCATCTTGGCAATAAGAAAAGGCGGGATATAAGATCTTTCTTCGAATTTCCCGAAATGAAAATATCATCTTTCTGGTCAATTGAAAAAGATCATTTTTGAGAAGAAAAGACGGAATATATGGTATTTCTATGAATTTCCTTGCATGGAAAGATGATCTTTCTCAGAAAATGGAAAGATCGTCTTTCTTATAAGGAAACACAGAAAAGACTATCTTTCTTAACTGCTGGAAAATAGGAAATATGGTTTTTCGTGCAGAGAGGGCATGAGTTTTGTAAAACTTAATTGGTTGTTCCGAAAAGTATTGTAGATTTTAAGATTCGTGAAAAAGGATGGGGACCTTGAATTTGTCCTAAAACGTGAAAATCACGAGGTTTTTGGAAGAGGATTATAAGTACATATGATGTTGATAGACCTATCTGCGTTCATAAAACTTATTAATAATATGTCCCATAACGTGTAGTGTACGCGATTCCACGGTATTAAAAGGATAAACTGAATTATCCAGTCTTTTAAAAAGTTGTGAAAATTCGTTTTACTATATATGTATTCGACTGGTGTTTATAATATGATTTTATGAAGATATATTTTTCCCGTAGGTAAATGCATACATGACATATGTCCCTTAGTGTGGAATACGGTATTCCACGATATTTCCACACTTTGGAATTTAATGTTACCATTTGATATAATTCATATTACCAATCCTGTCATTATCATGGAATATCAAATTGCCTGTTGAAAGTCGTTTATGGAAATTTCATATTTCCTGCTAACCGGAAATATGAAATTTCTCACAGGTAACATGACAAATTTGATATGTCCTATATTTCCTTAAAGGTAATATCATATTCCATAAGGAAATAATTGGTAATATAGATAACAATATTACCGTACGAGAAAGGTGTGTTAATATCAAATTTCATGGTTTAGGGAATACCTGAAAGCCACGTGCTCTTACATCGAGACGCACCTCGTCATTGTTAACTGGTTGTAATTTGTGTTTGATTTCTACGTCTGCACATACTTTCTTCAAAAGATTAGCTTCAAAATCTCGTATTGTGTCATTTCGTATGCTAACAAAGCCACCTTTCTTGCAATTCATTGCATGATTTAAATATTTCACCGCATGCGCATTTAGATGGTAAATTGGTTACTGTCCGTAAATCCGTGATCACGCAAAGGTAAAACACTTAGCCAACTCGATGCTCCCTTTTCTCGATTCTGTTCAATTGTTCGATTGGATCCTTCATCTAGCTGACTATCCGCAAAATCAAGTTGTTGTTTGTGGCAATCGTTAAGTTGTTGAACTCGCTCACTGCGGACTTGTTTTATAGCATCTTTCGAGG
>JANTOQ010315356.1:464-22300 GCA_027564595.1 Bythotiara depressa | reverse complement strand
ATTTATAAACTTCAGTCATCAGAATATTGATGCATCTTTGATGTACAGATAAATCCTTAGATAAGTAAAGTAACTCAAAAACGTGGGAACGTTCTGTCAAAAATTAATTTCCTTTACGGATCAATATTTTTTCGTAATAGGGACAAGAATATTAAAGATTTTCCTCTTGTTTGACATTTACTTCTAATTTGTCTTTTACTCATTACTCTATGTAACTATTTCCTTCCTTTCTCTTAAGAGCACGTGCTTATGAGTTAAAAACATGAAGAAAGAGACATAATGTATTGTCTTTCTGAAAAGAGTGTTCACATCATCAAAAGTGATTACGTACGCGTCTTTCTTTTACCTTCTGGAAGCGAAATCAGGATAGTAGATAAGAATGACTAATTTACCAAATTACCATAAAAATTTATACATTATCGCATTATTTCTTCTTTTTTCCCCCGAGGAAACAAGCTAAAATATTAGTACTAGTCCCCTTAAATTTGCCTTATGAATTTGAACAAGGAATAAAATTGGGTAGAATGTGTATCGGTTGTATGTTGGCTCGACTTATGCAGTTTGTCGTA
Organism: Bythotiara depressa; assembly: GCA_027564595.1. Taxonomy (NCBI): domain Eukaryota; kingdom Metazoa; phylum Cnidaria; class Hydrozoa; order Anthoathecata; family Bythotiaridae; genus Bythotiara; species Bythotiara depressa. Next base: position 21,731 of record JANTOQ010315356.1, on the reverse strand, counting down.
ACGAACAACCATATGCCTAATAAGGAAAACGTGCTACCATTTGTATCAACCTGCCAACGACAGTTTTGAATAATTTTTGCAATTAGACAATAATTTACGCAAGATGTTATTCCGCTTACTCATCATCGTTAATTGCGTAGGTTCTCTACTTGATTACTTGTTTGCATTTTTCTTTTGCGGTCTTGTCAATTAGCACCATATCCGCCAACTCAGCGCTGCTCTGTCCAATTGTAGTGCTCTCCGCATCGGAGTATATTGCATGTATGACCTCTATTCGTCAACTGCAAGAATAACCTTCAGAGGAGAACACTTCCGCTTTTAAATGTGTTTTGCACACAACAAATAAACTTCATGTTGTATATAGCTTTGATAAACGCTCTTTATGATTTCCGCGTGGATACCGTACCAAGATTAGCACACAACTGCTGTGACGCTGTGACTCCATAAAATCTAATTTCCAGTTCCTTAGTAGTTAGAGAAAATCACGTATGCCTTATTTATATGATAAAAGCGTAGATTACGTACCCGCTTTACTAATTCTTTAGGAAATAGCTAGAAGGCATGTCCCTCACGTATTTATTCTGCATCTTACATCTTGCTCTGTGCTAAAGGAGGCATTTTAAATGTGAAACACAACACGTTTCCACAGAAATCTTCAAATTTTGACAAGAAGAGAAAGAACGAAACGCGTCTTTTTTTAATTTCCTTGATTTTTTGTTTCTTGTTTTCTTCAAATTTTGTGGTTTTACTACAGCCAAACAAAACTGCCACCATTGGTAAGTTTTTAAAACTGTTTTAACGGCATGCCAAGCTTATACAGCTTGGCGTATTATAAAAAATTCTTGATATCAGAACACATTTTACGTAACCATTAGTTAACCACTCTGAACAGATGCCTGAATACCAAACTTTTTTTCTTCTTCTGATTTGTACGTTTTACACAAGTAAAAACATATACATTGGTTGTTGTTACCTCCCCATGCTATTCCTCTTATCGTCCGAATTTTTCAAATTGGACGTCTATTAGGATGGCATTATTCCGTCAGTCAATAAGCTTCCGCAAAAAGTCTTAAGAACGTTATATTTTTTAGAACTATATACGTGTTTATTTAGTGCCCTGAAAAAGACGACGTTGAGACGATACATTCCGGGGTATTTTTAGGGAGGTATCCGGTCCTTTACCCAAGAATAATCCACATGCTTTACGCGGGGGAACTCTGAGACAGGAAGTGCTGTCGGATATACCTTGGGATTTAGCGATTATGCCTCCCCGGACCGCTCGTTGTCGGTACGAAGCTCCCCAAAACTATTACAGCGAGTCACATTTCTCCGGACCAACAAAACATCCTCGAACAAGTTTTTCAAACGTCCGATGACGGGTTATTAACGACCCGTAAAACTGCCAAAAACAATATCCGAAATGTAAGACGTTAACTCACAAAAATAATGTTTTTAGCTAGGAATGATCCCAACCTGAAACCGTTACTACGCTTGACCTTAGCCAATAGGTCGAGAAGCGATCTACATGTTTATATTTTGTAGGGATGAATCTGGTCCTCAATTCTGAGGAAAACGAGGCACCCCTCAGTTATACCGTTAGGTGTTTTCGCATCACGTATGGAACATTTAGTAAATTTGGAACCTTTTATATGACTGTATTTTAAATGCTATACGCTTATCTTTGCGTAATCAGAAACGTTCGTATCAACGTTAAAACTATTTGGACGGAATACAAGATGAAAAGAACAGTTATTAATTATGTTAAATATGTGAATATATAAATTTTCATAATTTACATAAATTATCTTTCATCTGTACTACAAAAATGCAGTTTAAACTATGTACAAAAATCAACCCGTGCAATATATAGCGTGTAATTTTTAATTACAAAACATAATAAATTTCCAGATAGGCACGGATAAATAATAAATATTCTTTGCATTAAAAAAGTGTGTCCATAAAATCAGTTAATATTAGAAATTATTTGGTACGACCTTTCTGAAGGAAGGGCAGCTTTTCTGGCACCATCAGTGAGGAACAATATTGAAATGCAGACAGATGGCTCAATCCATTGTTAGCATTAACGCTCCTCTATGCTTCATTTACTATCCATAAGATATCGGTCTGATATTAAAATTGATCTTGACAGATACAATGTATCTATCTCTGTTAACGGAACTTTCTAGATCGACGTTTTCTCGCAACCAGTGCGTTTTTATACGATTAGATTTGTCAAACTCTTCGTTTCGTATAATAAAAATTCTGCGTGCTGATTTGAACTGTGATCCTGACTTTCTTACGATCTTCTGATTCACATGATTTATGACTTTTAAATCGGTTATTGGAGGATGAGTTTACTCTTGTAAGCTATGACGTGATAATCACGTGGTTACATGGTGTACATGAAACATAGTCGATATATCACCAATTTTCGTTTTGCTAGGTTTCCTCATTTTTCCGTTCCTATTTAACGCTAGGAACCATCCGCTTTCTCCATCTATGTATTGAGAGTACGCGTATGACCAAAATAGCTCGAATTTATTCTCTTCTAAAAAATGTCTTAGTAAACATTTTGGAATAGGTTTTTCCTAAAAGAAAAACGAAGTAAAATACATTAATTTTCTATTCAGGAATATTTTCACTTTTAATATTTTAATATAATTAAGTTATTTCATCCAAACATAGTTTTTTTGTTTGAGGAATTCGTCTATTAATGTTCACTGTTTCTGGGAGGGATAGCTATGTATTATTAAGTGGCCCATATTATCATCGATCATATTGATGAAAATTAGTTGCCAGAGAAGGTAAACCACGGCATTCTAAGAATGTTATTCTAAGAGTATTATTTTTGTAATTAATTGGATACGTAAGTCTCTATTCAAACATAAAACTATAGTCTAGATACAGAATGTAATTTTACTTAACTGTCATAAATTTCAATGAGAATGACTAAAATTGTTTCTAAACTAAACCTAACTGAAGCCTAACGAAACCAGCTCTTTTTCCCTTTTCGATATGAGGACAGTAACATATAACAAAACATACATAACAAAAAGGAAACAAAGGCTCTTTGAACAAAGTTGCTATTAATTGTTTTCCTTTTAAAAAGTTTCTAAAATTATTTATTGGAAATGTTTGCTTTTAATGCAAATACTGTTACTGCATTTCAATCAATCTGTGTGTTTTTAATTATTTAATTGTCATATACCCTAAGAAATATTACGCATTTTCCTTAAATATATATAATTCTTTATATAATAAAATAGTATTACTAATTACTTACTTTTGTGACCAGCTTTCTGTTCTTGTTTATACAGATATATCTTCCAGAATTTTGACCTTTTAAACGCACAACGCCCTTTGACATTGACTCGATTATGAATATAACTATAAAAGACAAAATATATCGATTATAACTAGTGTGTAACAACAAAATGGTAGTTACCTGCGGAGTAATCCTCCTGCAAAAGTAGACCTCGACGAACTCACTTCATCTATATTTATGGAGTTCACATGTGGCTACTTTATTGATAAAAGAAGCCTTGTGGGGGAGAGTCTTATTTTGAAGAATTTCAAATTGTCGGGTTGCTTTATCGAACACTTGACAAGCGAACTCAGACTTTTCCAGACACCGTTCGCATGAAGAAAGTTTATTTATCAAGTAGAAGATGTAATGAATCATGCTAAATATGGCATTGATCCTGTCAATAATTGACTGATTAATTCATCCTTAACTAAGGAATTACATTGCAAAAGAACTGTATTGCTGACCTAAACACTCCCTGTTGATAAAGGGTGAAGATATAATCCGACCCAATTATATGCCAATGATTTTCTATAGGTGCCTATCGTGATTTGAAGGAGATAACTTAAGATTAAACAATCACCGTTAAAATGAGAAATAAACAATGGAACGGAGGTTTATAAACATTGTGCATTAATCACAATAAACAAAACATTCTTGCTTCAGGAAAAAATAACCTCTATATAACTTGTTATTAGATATATTTCATAGTAATTTATTTATTTACTTCTTGTTAACGTGCCGCTTGATTGTTAGGTATTCTGTATAGTGTTTATAATGAATATTATTGTTGTCATGTATAATTGGCGACATTGCATTTTATATTTTACGAATACTTCATACGTATTTACAAATACAACAATACACTCCTCCAAGGAGGCTCGAAGAGATAAGAAAGTTGGCGGAAGTATGAATTGGTCGTAATATAACTTTAAAAATAGCAACTCGAGCATGCGGACCTCACTTTCTGAGAAATTAATTTCACCAATAAATTGCATAACAATCCAACCACATACGTTTACGTTGGCATTAGAACGATGCTTCAACCACATACGTTTACGTTGGCATTAGAACGATGCTTGGATGAAAAAAAATCAGGAGATTTGAATGCGACGAATTGCGGTTAATAATTTATGTTTGTTTGTTGACTTTGAATCCCGCAATTAAGATAAAGAAAATTAACGATGTTCGTTTAATTAAAAGACGATTGAGAAGATACTTTGTACTTTACCGCTTCCTTCGGGAAAAAAGCCTACAAGATATAGTTCGTTCATCGTTTGTTTATCATGTTCGGGCACAAACTAATCATCCAATCATATGACCTTTATAAACGTAATTAATACGATAATTAACATAATAATTTATCATAATTATTTTAAAAATAAATTTAACAATAGAAACAAGCTTTGTTTAGTGTTTGGCACGTAACATATTAAGTGACGTGTATCGAGTTATAGTCCAATACGATTTCCAATTCGTTGATTGAAGTCTTGTCTGGATCCATGAATTTGTCGTGTACTTAAAAATATTGAAATCAAATATGAATGAGAAGGTTCGCTCAACACCATTTTTCCCGATTCACCGACACTATCTGTCGTCTAGGCTTTAATTAGCATTATGATAAAACAAGGGAATATTTTGACCACTTCCCTGTTGCCCGATATTGGATATTTACAGTGTCAATATCCGCTTTTCATTTTATTTCTTAAGTTAAAAGATAGGATGATTATTTTATGAGTTATTAATATTAACCAGTACCATCGAAACGTTAAAACAACGATGAAACAACCTCGTTCCCAGGGTCTCTTTCTCTTTTTGATATCATGTAAAAAAAAGGAAAAGAAGCCCTGGGGACGAAGTTGAACGATGAAAGTGATTAATTTCTTTTCTTTAATTTCATTTTGTCATTTTTATGGTTAGTTAATTGAATTTCAGACTTTTTATAAGTTTTATTTCTCGATTTACTTTTCTTTTTCCCGCGTGTGTTTATAATACCCGCGTGCGGAGATTGGCATTCCAGATGAATTAACCAAAAACACAATGAAAAATATATCTCCGCCAGTCAACATTATCAGTATCGGATTTATAAAGGATAAATAAACTTTAAAATGCTGGAAAGTTCTAAAATTAAAAAAAATTCATTCATTCAGTAGAACGCGTTCGTGTGAATCTCGCGACATGAAGAAACTTCTTTTTAGAAACGCAATAAAAAACCGTAGACTTTTGTCATCAATCCGATGTGATTTTGCTTTCAACAAGCTGCTTCCTAGATATAGCGTACTAGAGAATAAGATATGACCAATACACGGATGTTAATACAATTGGTTTTTAGAATGAACTGATTTTATAAAGGGGATCATTGAAGAGGTTGATTATTTCATGACGCTCTAAAGACGGGAAGGGGATACCAACTGTGTCATTTGAACTATATCTTATATTTTAATATCATAGCTTATGTTTTCATGACCAACACAAAAGGGTAATTATGATTATTTTCTTCTCACGAAATCCCAGACTAAATTAAGCTTTATCTATGATTTTATTCCTACTGTAATAAACAGATCTAAACTGTAGAGGGCTTGGTGTTTTGAAGTATTCACAGCTCACGTTTCATTACATTATCTTACTACTAACAATTTTCCTAGTATTTATATGTATATTTATCGCATCGTTTATTTCGTGACACCTAACTGTGTTCTTAATTTAGCACTCTCCTGTAGATAATCAACTTTATAACGGTGACCAAGCATACACTTTCACTATATCCCCCGTGGTTTCATAATTTCAAAACATTCTTAATCACGTCCAATGCTTTGTAGGAAGGGATGTTGTTTACTGTTTTTCCTACCCTATTTTTCCTTCCCTGTTTCCTAATCATTTCCGTTTGCAACTCCTCTTCAAGTGAAATTTATAAATCGAATAATCGTTATCGTATGCCTGATAAATCGAATACCACACGAAAATCTCAATATCGATATAGCTAAAACGTTTGATTGCCGTATTGTAGCGACGTTATAAACAGAGCAATCGGGAGCAATTTTATCGTCAGGAATAGCGGAAATAGATCCACGTTGTAAAGGTAATCCTTGCTAGAAAAAGCAAATAATATGTATTTTGGGAAGATGGTTATTAAGTGGTGAGTTTAAAGAAGCCGTTTCATGATTCATTTTCCCGATCATTCATAGAGATATGAATAAATAAATATATGTTTATTTCTGGCACACGAAGTGAAGTAACCTAGCAATACTATTTACAGGTTCATGCGAGATATTAATAGTACAAGAACCTGAGATATTAGGAACTTAAATTTTAAAAGTTTGTTTAATCCGTTAACAAAAATATTTCCACGGAAAATAATTCAGCGACCGTGCTTTGTGGAGATAATTTTTATAATGACAAGCTTGGATACTTTCCGTCAGTGAAATTTTTTCAGAGAGTGGAAAGCAAATTTTAGTAAAGATGAATTCACAAACAAATTGTTTTCCATGTTCACTAAGAAGGTATATAAATGGCAGGATTAAAAATATTTCATGGCAATTAATTATTTTTCATTCGCTCTAGTTCTCATCTACCATTTAACACGCGGATTGAATGTTTACCGATAAGAATTTATTGAATTCGTAATAACGGTACTCAACCAATTTTATTTAATCAGCTTTCCGATAAACCGGATTAAGAGCTCCCATGATGTCAACATTATTTTTAAGAAGCTGTTGCTAGATCATGATAAATGAATCAATCAATGGGACTTACCATCGGGACTGTTTATGTCGCCCGTTCCGCTAAGTTCTCCATTTTTATTCATCTGTAAATATAATTTAGTCTTAGAAGTTAAATAAACTTTTCGCGTATTCGTAGGTCTTTCCATTATTGTAAATATTCCAAACGTAACCCCGTCTTTGTCTCTCATATATCTTGTATGTCTTTTTTCTTTCGTACTTGTTTCACTAGATGGAGTATAAGATGTTTCACTAGATTCTGTGTTACTTTTTACCGGTAAGAGTTTGATTCTTTCCATAAACGATTTTTGTGTTAAATCTTCGTCTGGTGTTAACGTTAGCTTGTAATTATGTCTTCGAAATGTATAACTCATTGTCCAGATGTTCGTGCAACTCATGATTACGATAACACCTATCACCTGAAACAAAACAAAAATATTTTAATAAGGGAAGAAAAAGGTTTAGCGGCGCCATATCTGTTTGTATTGCTATTGCGCTGGCATGGTTTTCAAGTTACAAAATATGTTTGACAAATCCCTGTCAAAAAATAACCAGAGTATACTGTTACAGAAACAAAATTCCTAAGCAACTGTTTTTACTAAATATTTCTGTTGTTATCTAATAGCTTCTGCAAGTTCACTTGCATGTTCCCTAGCACTTTTAACTAAATGTACCGGATAAAACATTTCACTCTCCCAACAGAGCTACGGTGGAATCCTCTCGAAAGCGCACATCGCGGTTGTTTTTAATAAAACATCTAGTATATAAAGTGGATACTGTAAAGCGGACACTTTTTCCCTAAAAAAATGACACTCTTCGTACGCAGTACATTCTTTCCAATGAGGCCAAAGAGTTTTCTTCTCCATACGGAGACTAGGAACTTCCCATATAATCACAAGACTACACTTACCTTTAAACAGAAAGGGAATTCCTGTTCGTCTATGCTAACTAGTAACGTTTGATAAGAATTAAAAGGATGACACCTCTCTAAAGCGGACAAACTGAAAATTTATTTTGCATCAATGGTATCTATACGCTTTAGAGAGGTTTCACTGTGTCATCTATAGTTCTCATAATATGTATGCAAAAAAGATTTTTTCTAACCAATGTTTAGATGCGAAAACAATAAAACACATAGCCAATGTAGGATTTCTTTCAATTTTCTTCATATTACTTGAATTCTATAGAGTCCGTAATATTCAAGACTTACTTGTATGTTAATATTACCGAAATTGATGTTTTCCTTTCGCTGTTATAGTAAATTATCATCCTAAGCGACTGCATCATTACCTTGTCAAATTAACTATTCTAGTTTATAATATTTCCTACTTTTTAAAAAAAAGTACAGCTTACTTAACGAGGTCTCCGATGTGTTTTAATCTTCAACATGTTGAAGAGTGAAGAAAAATGAAACAAAATATACTATAATTTCATTCAAAGACTTCCACTTACCGTAGTTAGTAAACCATTACTATCCATTGTAAATATAAATTAAGAAAGACGTAGAAGCCAGTACGAACATAAATCAGACGTGTTTCACTACTACGTCTTCTCTCGATCATGCTTGTATGAAAAGTGTTTTTATATTCTGATGAAGAATTATGAACAGGTAATCAAGGTATCCAGCAATTTCAATGCTATTCAATAGTTCTTCGTTCGCTTCCTGACATCGGAACGTCATGTAATGAATAAAGATGTTGTTCGTTTATTCGCTAATTAGGATGTCATCAAAACTTAATACAATGCGTTTTAATGATACTGCTTAGTGGGAAGATTTTAATACATAAGGTTTGGTTTACACCAATGACAAATCAGATATTATTCATGCATATGAGTTTTATATTAAAAACCTCAATTGTTAGGCAAATACCACCGAGATGTTTGTGTAGAATGATGCATAAAAGGTATACCCTTCTAATACAGCAAATTTCGTAATAACCATTCGCCCAATAAAACTTTTATTCATCCCGTAAATAGAGTTTTTGTGACGTCACGTGGTCTTCTTCCGGGTCACAATAGAAATAGGTTATCCACTCTTCTCCGCAGAGGATAGATTTAATATTTATGGTGATGTTTATCTCAGTTTTGACCCTAGAGTCTCTACGAAGAGAAGGAGTTTATTCTATGTTAAGGCACTGTGAAGCTAACTTCGGATAAGCACAGGATAAATAAAAGTTAATAATGCACAGTCTTACATCCTTGTGTAACGAAAGTGAAAATGAACTGAACGAGTCTTTACATTCTGTCGGATGTTCTGCTCCCATTAAATGTCTTCTCGGCATTAACGAGATCCTCGGATAATGTATACTGATTGGCAGCATACAGCTACATTTCTGCTATGTTCTGCTATACACTAGTTTGAAGCTATGTTCTTGACTCGCTTATATGTTCTGGACTCGCTTATATGTATTTTAAGCAACATGCAGCATATACCTCTAGTATGAGCGCGAAGAGGTATATGTAGCTTTGCTATAATTGTATTTCGGCCAGGAAATACCAATATTAGCAAAATATTGTACCATCAAATTAGACCGTAAAAACAAATATTTTTAGTTTGAAACTTAAAATTTTGAGAGGAAAAACTTTTTTTTATTGTCGTTTAATTTTAATGAACGTCTTATCGTGGACCAATTTTTATCCCTATATCTTTGTTCCATCACTGGTTCCATAAGAGTATTAAACTCCATTACACGTGCGTGCTTTAACCTATAGTCGACTAATAACAACAACTTAAAAAGTTTTGTTGGCAAGTTTAGATTTTGTCATCAGATAAAGGCCAGACGTTATTGATATTTGTCGATGATAAGGCGCATAGAGAAAAACAAACAATATTACATATATTATACATCATTCTTAGTATACATAGAACTTTAATAAAGTTATCTTGTCTCGACAGATATTAATAGCCTTGGAGGAGTACGTTTTTTCAATCAGTGTAACCAAATTGAACCGGTCTACTAAAAATAAGATAGAGAAATTAGCCGTCCCGACAGTTGTTTACGAGAACAGTTGTTTTTCAAACCACGAGTATACTATTAATTAGTGTTCTGTGACATGAATCTGCCGAAGTTGAAATCGGTTGTCATTTAAAGATTACAGATCGTCATCAAAGGGAAAGCGCATTTCAACTCTCCTTGGCACTGATAATTATACGTCACGAGCTTATAACTTTTCCAGTTGTTCCCGACCTACTTCTAGCTTTGCGTGGCTTTATATAGCTATTTCTAGCTTTGTTTTGTATTATTAAAACATTTATGTTTACTTTGTGAAAAATGGAGTATATTTAAAGTATACATGCAAAAACGAGGGAAAATAGTGTGAGATTTTTTATTGGTAGGTCATTTACAACGATAATTTGTTACTGCCATTAAGACTTAAGAGACATTATCGTGACGTACTAAATTGATTATCTCTCCAGTGTTTCTTATGAGCATCTGCGGGGGAGAGTAAGTATTTTATTCACGTACAATATTAGTCTAGGAGAAAAAAACTCATCAAACTAAGCATTTTTCAACGGGGATTCTTTTCAAGATAATGCAAAAGCGTTACGAAGCTTATATAGCTAAAAGCTTTCCTGTATGTCATCTTATAATATTTGAATAATGAGGCGTAAAACTTTTATTATCGCAACAGTGTAAAGGAAACGCAAAAATTTGACGTATTTTTTATAAAAGCACTTGATTTGAACGCAAGGAAACCTCTTTATATTAGCGTTGTAACAAAACTTCTGTTAGTTCTGTTACTCTCCTCAGTAGAGTCTGGTGGCATTCCTTCTCATAGTTATATATATTTTTATATTTTTCATATCCTTCTTGATTGCGTATCTTGTCGCAATCATCTGTATGAAATCTAGTCTATAATTTTTATAATCAGTCACTTATTTTTATAATCAATCCTTACTTGGCGTTATTTTACTTGCGGTTTTTCTATGTGCAATTCCCTGTTTACGATGTTTGACACGACTTATGACTATTATGTTAGGATCTCCTTATTACATCTGAGAGGTCGCTAACCCGGAACATGACTCTCCATACGTACTGAACTCGGAAATGTGCCTTTATAGCGTTATTTTCCCGTCAAACTTGGAACGATCTTTTTTACTGGTTTGTCTAAAAAATATCAATGCTTAAAAATAAATTAAAGTGGAAAAAATTTAACTTTTCTTCTTTTCTATGACAATAAATTTTCCTGATGTTTTTCCGCCTTTAAAACTTGAGCCTGAAGATGTTCTTGGCATTTTGTCGCGATTTCTCAGCCAAAGCGTTCTTACAAACTTGATTCTATTTTTTTTTAACGTGTCTTAGAACCTTGGTTATTAGTTCGAAATTTCGGTTATTCGAACCATTTTGTTATATCCCTTGGAGGTTCGAATAACTTTTTTATAATCTTTTAACACATGTGAGCTCTTAGGAGATTTTCATATTAAGTATTAGTTATTCCTACGAATTCCCCGTTAGTATATCTTCTAGAACCACCACCTCTGACAATAAACTTCTTGCTTCTTGCTGTTTTAGGCTCCATTCCTGGTTAGCTCTCGCTTTTCCTTAAAGTAACCAGAGAACAAGAACAGGGGCTGTTATAGATTTTTCCACGAAAAACATGGAAGATTATTTACAATTATTTCGATTATCTCCTTCTCCTTGACATCACAATGTCCCCAAGTTGAACGATTTGGAAGCTAGCGAGTTCCTATGTCCAGCCGTGTTGAACAACCACGGTTCTTTCAATACCAAACTACCTATGTCGTAAGTCTTGAATAAACTGGCCAAGGTCTTGTATCGTTGTATCTCTGAACACTTTCACATCACTTCTGGAATCCCAATTTTGTCCCTTTGCACCTTTCGCCAAAAAATTTTGTCTAGGAATACTGAGAACATCAACTTTTCCCCGAAATTATTTTTCATTTTATGATGAATACGTTGTTTGTTATGAGGACAATCAAATAAACCACGACGAAAAGGAAAAAAGGACCCTTAGAACGACATTGTTGCAACATGTGAAATTCAACAGTCTGGAAATTACAGAATATGATCAGATTGGAAATGTTCCATCAATCGTTCACTTTATTATACCTTCCTTTAATATTGAAAAAGCTTTCTGCTACAAGAAGCAAATATTCTTTATAATTGACCATTTCATACATGATTTTTTAACGTTAAGTATCGTCTTGTTCTTAAGCATGTTCTGTAAATGTGTTCTTGTTCATCATTTTATGGATCCATGAATGCTAAATAAATGTTCGTTTCGTGCAGAATCCTGAATAAAATTCATGTATCTGAAATGAAACAGGAAGGGTTGGTTAAAATGTTCGTTATGAAGGCTTCGTCCTATCTACCTACAGGAGTTCGCATTATTCTAGAAATAATCTGTTACGGAAATAAGAGGAAATGGACATTTGCAATGAAAAAAGTTGAAAACAATTGTCACTGTCCATTCTTTAACATCACGGTCATTTATTTTAGTGTTCGGATGCTTTGAGTAATTTACCTAGTGGTTCTGTGTCTCCTATACGTGGTTGTAATGTATTTTTGGAAAGGATTACCGGAGACCGAAATCATCCAAAAATAGTTTTGATTTAATTGTCTTATTGTTTATTACAGGCATGGTAATTTACAGGCATGGTAATGAGGTTAGGAAAATAAATGGTTTTTGGAAAACGTGGAAGATCGGTACATTGTATTTAAATTAATGCATTCTTTGATTAGAGTGTACACGCAAAGCGTGGGAAAAATCGATGTGCAAATCGCGGTTTAGTTTGTTTATTGTATCCTCCCTCTAATTACTTCATATTGTTGATGATCCCTAGAAGAGCACTAGACTTTCAGTGGAGAATTGATAGTAACTCCACAATGACTTCTTTACAACAACAACAACTTAGAGTGGGTGTAGGGAATGATCCTGATTATTTCTTTAAAGAGTGGGTATATATGTTAGGGATGATCGAGATGATTATGCGGAAACCATTTCTCCTAAGACTTGTTCCTTTAAAATGAATAGTCTCTTTCCTCTAGACCAATTTAGACTTCTTTACGCGATATATTTGCTATTCAACTAATCATATCCGGAGTCCTTTCAATATGTCAATATTACTTCAGTACCGTTAGTATTGATTGTCATTTCATTTCTTTGTTATATTCATACCTTGGAACGCATCAGGACATGATAATTAGTGTTATTTCAAACGTTGTTCTCCTTATATCTTGGCACAATTGTTCTTAAGATGTTTTTTTATAACTCGTGGGACAGGATTGCAAAATCTAAATACAGTAAAATGCTTTTATTATATCCCTACTCTTTCTTGTTTTCTCCAGCGATTTCCGTAGAACATTCCTTAGTACAGGACAACCGAGTTATTTAAAATGCTGTCTTTCTTATATCTTGACAACTGTTCATATGATGTCATTTTAGGGTATGGGACAGGAATGCGAAAATTAAATGTTACAAAATCCACTGAAAGCGCGGAAATAATTGTCTCAATTCTTGCTTGATTTCTTATGTCAGTGTAAAATTTACGGAAATATTGGGGATAATAAAAATATGGACGTGTCTTCGATATATATATCTGTTTTCGTGATATTGCATCAAGGTTTTTTTTTGTTCTTTATTTTCTTGTTTCTAAGCTTTCAGCTCAGAGAGCTTTACAACCAGGCACATTTTACAACACTGCACCACAGGAGCACATTCGCATATCACATTATAGGCATCACTTGTGGTGCATATAAACATATATGGCCTATGGTTCTTGCGAAGAGGTCATCCTTCGCACTGTGGCGTGAATGGGAGTCGAACCCGCAACCCTAGGATTGCAAGTTCAACTCGCTCACCACTGGGCCACAGGTTCACGGTTATTAACACGGTGATGTTATTCAAAAAAAGAAAAGAAAAAAAAAGAACGTGTTCTCAATCAGTCTGAGGAAAATCTTGATCATATCTTGGAATAACAGGATAATACACCTATCAGACTTGAGAGGCTACCATTTTGAATAATTTTCTGTTTCTGCCACATTAAAACCGACATCAGATTTGAATTCCTGGTAGAAAAATAAGCCAGCATGCAAAGTTTCAAAAGCATACAGTATCTGCACTGGAAGTAGTTTTTATGGCGTTTTTAAATCTAGAAAAATAAGAAGACTCTGGCCGTGAAAACATTGGAGGGGTAAAATTACTGTCGGTTTTAATGTGAAAAATTATTCAAAATGGTAGACTCTCAAGTCTGATAGGTGTATTGCAAACCATTTTTCACTATTGAATACCACGCTAAGTATCCTGCAATATCATGTTAACCTACATTCAAATATGGAAATATTCTGTTCGTTTTGCGGTATCACGAGATTGATCTCTTCAGGATATGTAGAGATTCCTTTCACCACACTTATACTTAATACCCTACACTCAATACACTTCACACACAAAATAATTTATTTCTCGTGTATATCTTGGGTTAAAGGATCCGTTCGCAGATTACACATCACTTGTGGCGCATAAACACATAGACATTACCTAGGAGACGTCCTGTGTTACGGGAGATGCACTCGTAACCTCCAGTGTGCGAGTTCACCTCACCAACACTGCGACACAGTGTGCGAGTTCTCCTCACCACCACTGCGATACAGGTCTACAAATATTACTTATCACTAACTGTGTTACGGGAGACGCACTCGTAACCTCCAGTGTCCGAGTTCACCTCAGCACCACTGCGACACTGTGTGCGAGTTCACCTCACCACCACTGCGATACAGGTCTACAAATATTACTTATCACTAACTATACATGCGATTGTTACACTTGTTTGAATTATTATTATAATACTAATGACAAGCTCGTTCCCAGCGCTGTTTTTCCTTTTTCATATAAAGGACACTACCGTGTGCTAGCGGTAAGACGGTAAAATGCCCAGGGAACGATGTTGTATTAACGATTGATTGATTTATTTCAAGTTCCCATCAATATTTAAAAACACTGGAATAGGTATATAGGTATCTTCCTAAATAGGTATCTATCGGCTGGAACGGGTACCAAAATAGCAAATCAATAGAAAACAGGGCTACAGTTTAGGCAAAGTATAAAACTATGTTATAAACAAAAATATAAATATTATGAAAATTATACAAATTATACTAAGACAATGTTCTTTTACGAGTCGCGCTGAGTCCTAATAAGGATTGAAAATAAGATCCTTAGGTAAACTCCGTGGCAGTTTAAAAATATTACTTTCTTTTACATGTTTTGATTGGCTTATGGTTATTAGTTCATATAACAGAATCTGAGAGTATTGTCATGTTAATAATGTTTCATTACCATGCCTCTGAGAATGGAATTACACAGCCTGCTTGACATGTGATCAGTGTTTCAGGATTGTTTCTATGCAACACATTTTCCTCGTGCTTCTCTAGGGAATGCCACACATACAGTATTGACTGATTTTTCAATGTATTTTCTCTTAGACTGGAACCATGATAGTAATGTATACTAAACATTTCGATCTCACGTTGTATTAAAAGTATGTTGACTCATACTTATAATATACTTACAATAATAGAAAACTCTCATTCATGAAATATCGCCTCACTGCAGTCATTCAAATGTTCATCGTGTATTAATTCATTTTATATCTATAGCAGTTCCGCGACTTTATATGTTTCATACATACGAAGCCATATCATCGTTACAAAAATCTATTTGTTCGTTTGAAGTGCTTGTAGTGATTAACTGCGCAGGAACATCAGGACTACCAATGCACATTTATTCGCATTCACTTTGTTTTCATTTCTATATGAGAAACTGCACAATAATAATATATGAAAATTAAAAGGGACGAAACTTCATCGTGTTGAGATGTATGTTCTGCGCTATCCTTGGAAATCTTTTACCGACAATTTAACGACAACTTAACTCTCCCTACCTTTAATAAAGTCAAGTGGGAAAGGATCTGGTTGGAGTCAAAATAAAACAAAAACAAAAGAATGACAGCTTTTCTTCAGGCAACTGGGAAAAACAATATAGATTCGCATAATATTTCTTACCTTAAGTCATAGGTGACACAATAACTGTGAAAAAATGCTTTAAATGCAGATATAAACTTATTTCTTACAAATCATATAAAAAAATCTGTTTTTCAGTATTTTCTCGTACATATATTTACATTTTTTTTCTCAGTTGATCACACTCTTTCTTCTTTTTATATGGCTCTGCATCATCGCCATCATCATCGTCATCATCTTTATTGTATTAATTTATTTATCATAGACTTTTAGAACCCATTTCCAAGTACCTTTCATACAGTTTCTCTGTATTTGCTTCGTGTTCATCTTAACACACATAAATTTGCTTCTAGCCGTGCCTCTTTCCGCATAGATTGGATTGGATATTTATGTAAGGAAGATTTCATTCTTTTTAGGCATCAATGTACATGACAGCAGCAAAAAACAACTGTACACTGGATGTAAGGTGAATTATTTGCTCTATTAGAGCCAGTGTACTAAAAATATTTTATATTCCTGGCTACAGGTGATTAGCTTGACCGTGCCCGAAAAACTTTATTTGGCTTGCTGATGTTTATCGAAGGGGTGCTAGGTTAAATATTTTATCTTTTATCTGCAATGCATCTGAGGAGGAGAACATGTACCTATTTATGGACAGATAAATCTCAAAGAAAAAATTAGTGTTTTTAACAATTGTCTGCCAATAACCAAGCATACCTCTTGAAAATCTTAACCAATTATAAAGCATGACCTTTTTTTACATAGAACATTTTATCGTTTGAATTGACATTTTATGAATAATGGATTATTAAAAATTTGCTCCATTATTACGGTTGGAGATTGTTTCTTACAAATCGTTCTAAAAGGGTATAAACAATGAATCATGGAATATATAGGAAAGACATTTCCCTTTTATTCTATCATTATAGAGAACGAGTTCTTGTTGATCCAAATGTGAGAAAATGTTAATATAGGAAGTTACCCTGTAAGCTATTTTTGCTGGTGAATATCATTTTAGCATCAATGAAACCATGAAAACTGTAAGCAGGTTTTTAAAGCCGATTGCTAAGATGTACACTACAATTTCCGAGATATGATAAGACCAAAATAACGGAAAGCTTTTGTGGGCTTTACTTTTTCTCCAAAGAATTTCGGACGAAATTATTAAAATGTTAATTGATAATTCCGGACGCATAATCTTTAAAGAAAAAGAAGTAGATTGCGGAGATAACTACATACTTCATCGAATAGTGAGAGAGTAGAGCAAATTTTCCAAAGGCGGTCTATTGATTAAGTTAATTTTATACTTTTTAAAGGCCGAGATGCATTCACCGATATTCACCACTCAATATTAAAAAACAGGGGCAAAGTGAATATTTTCGAATATCGAAGAAAACGTTTTGTGAATATTTAATGAGTAAAAAATAAGTTTTACATGCACCATGTGTTTCTGATTTTTGCATGCCCTGTATTTATGTAGCGGAGTAATTATATCCGATATATCAGAATACGAAAATAAACAAGTGAGAAATAGATCGGTTTGGGTCACAGACTGGTTGAAATAACGGAATAAAAAGGGAGTTTACGACTCTCTATTAAACGAGCTGAGGTAAAATGATGCAAATAATTCACAAGATTTGTTGGTTGATTCATATCAACAACTACCAACAACTTTACGCTTATCTTTTCTTCTGAACTGATTGCACGTGGCGTTTTTTACTAAACTTTTCATGTATTTAGTCAGATTAAGCGACCTCTAGAAGTCTGAGCCTTTCATCTGGTACCGAGCAATATTTAAAGTTTTCTTTTAAAATCAAACTCACTTGATTTAAAAAAAAATATTTGCTAATATGTTTAGCAGGTCCGTTTCAATATTTTTAAAGATTTTTTCGTACAGATACACTGAGCAATATTGAAATAGCCACCTGTTTATGAATATTGAGCAGTGAATATCAGTGAATGTATCTCGGCCTTTAGAGTGAAAGAGTCCGGCGTAAATTAAATCCTTTGGAGAAAAAGCAAGGACTACAAGATCTTTCCATTATTTTAGTCTTGCCATATCTCGTAAATTACAGCGTAATTCCAAACAATCGGCTTAAAAACCTAGGTTAGTAAAGGACAAGGTGTCATATATGTGCTTAGCCTCCTTGCCGATTTTGATTGAGTCTCCCATAAAAATGTTTCTTAAAGAAAATATCAGATTAGCTCAACGGCAATAATTTTCGCGGATTTCGCGGTTTTGGCCAAGTCCGCGAAAATAAGTGCCCGTGAAAAGTCTATTACGAGCTCAACCGCGAAAATAAATGTCCGCGAAAAGCACTTTTTGAACAAATTTAGTAGATTCAAGTTCAAAAGACCAAATTTAACAACAAATAAACTATTTTAAAACAGCAATTTATTAAACTTTCATTTGAGATTTTACTCCGTGATTGTTTACGCCAGCCCGATCCTTTCAAGACTTAACCACTTAACCACTGCGCCATTTAGATCGATAAACATCCTACTACAAAAAAATACAAAAAATACTTGTAATGTTCTGAAATTACAACCTCTGAAAGCCGAAAAGTGTTGAAAATGTTGAAAAAAACAAAATATTACATACAGACACATAAAACGTTGTTGGTATTGTTGATATTTTCAGTTTATTCTGCCAGTGCTAATGTTTTGAAATATAAATAGGCAAATAAACTCTAGGTATGTTTCTCATTTAAAAATAACATCCATACAGTGTACTTTTAAGACTCTCCGACACCAAATAGATGTATCTAATCTTCATGATTAAAGCTAGCTCGTTCGTTGTCTCGTAAGAAAGCACATTACAGCTCCATTTGACCTGCTAATGGCTAGACAATCTTAGTCATCCATATTTAATAATATACAGTTCTTGTATATTTTGTAACCTTGGATACCTAGATCTCCTCGCTGCTTTTGGTTAATGTTTAAAATTCTTCCGACATTCTTGCAAATTTACTTATTATGTGATAACGACATTATCATCAGAAGTTATATACCAGTAAAGAATACAAGAGTATTATTAATTAATCCAGTTAATACTAAAATATCGAGCACACTCGGTATGAAAGAAACTAAAACAGATTTTACTTTTATAGACATTAATGTCTATAAACATGAACTATAATTATAATTAAGCTACATGCCCATGTGGTAAGAAATTTTATGTCAACCATGCTATGATGGCGTCTGAAATAACGTTTTATATACCACTACCACCGTCACGATGGGCTATGGGTATTAGCTACTGCAATTACTCGAATGTAATTATTTTTGCGGACCATAATTAGGAAAAATAAATATACACTAAATTGCGGGTAGAAAGTGCGTGGTAGTTAAATTAGGGGGCAGAAAACGATGGGAAAACCATGGAAACTTCTAAGAGCGTCTTAGAGATAATAATAAATAAAAAAGATTGGGAAAAAGGTCCTCGTCGTTCTCGCCGTTTTCTGTAATTTTATCATTAACGTCTTTCATTACTTTTCGGAACATATAATCACTTGTCACTTTACGCTGGTGCGGTCTATGGTACTAATGCCACAAATTAAAAATGTATCATATTCCGTTTGCTTAAAAGAAAACGAGATAACCTTTGGCTATTCAATCAAAACTGTTTAGTGTGGTTGGTGTAAGGAAGCTTCGCTTTTATATTTATTATATTTACTTGGTGTAAGTACTTTAAATTTGTGATTATCTCACTCTTCTGAATGGGAGATTTGATACGATGGTAGTTACGTGATCCTCAAGCAACACTCAAGGCTTGTTTATGCAAACATTTAGCGGTTGGTATGTTGATATGTAGTCAACAGGTATTGTTACCATTATGGTAGTTTTGACACTATCGGTGAGTTGGTCTTTGAATACATCGTATATCATCAATGATCTTGTAAAATTCGATTCTCGCCGCCTTTCAACAATATATTTTAACGACATTTTATGAAACCAGAGATGCACCAATGGCTTTTCTTGTCTAATAATAAAAAACTTTTCAGGTGCTGGTAGGTCTTGAATTGTACGCATTGTTTCATTGGGGGAAAACGATCTTTGGCGGTAATACGTGTCCATCCACGGTAATTGTCAGAACGACAGTAACATGTTTCTTCTCAGAACCTTTACCCTATAATGTTAAAGATTTATATATAAAAAAAAATTAATGCTCTTAGATACCGGTAGATCATGTCATTCATAACAAGAATCCAAGTAATTAATTCTTCCTCAATAGACTCGGGATAACATAGCTAAGTGCATACCAGCACCCGTTGCGTTCTCCTCCCAGTTAAGTTTTGAAAATGCTGGTCCTGTACCACACTGAGAGGTCTTAAGAGACAACGAATCAATTTACTTCTTGGAATTTATATTCCAACTATCGCAATCTTCACCAAAATCTCCTACAAATTGTAAAACATACTTCCGACACCTGGTGTCTCATATAGTGATAAATAATAACAATTGCTGGGACGCTTTGACAACTTTCCACTTATTAATTTGTGTGGCATTAAACAATTCATTTATCACATAGGTTGGTTTATATCTACGGCGAAAGACCACCACTTTATAATAAAAAATATTAAGAAAATATTTCTGAACACGTTGAATAATTTTCCCTAACACCTGGAAGGAATTTACAATCTAGATATTCGCGGGTTTTATTTTCGTTTCAGAGTGCCTCGGAAACAATGAATTGAGGGGTACGCGAGCGAGTTATTGTGTTAACTTATTGGTGAAAGTGATTCAGAGGAAAAGCAATCTAATATTGTTGTGGTGAAAAATAAATTTAACAAATATTTCGTAATGTACGAGCAGAAAGTTCAAGAAAAGGTAATATAAATTTTCTCGGAATTTTATCTTTGTCATCACCATTATTTTCGTGACTATAGAAGTTAACACCATAATCGTAAGGTCACAGAAAGGTCTCTGGAACGATGTCAAAGGTCGAGAATAATGCTGATCCTTGATCTTTTACTTATAAAATAACGATTATTTTCTGTAGGACCTTTGGTAGCTACTCACGTTTAAAAAAAACATGCTTTTATTGGATCTGTCAATCACACGCATAGGGGCGTATCTCGCATTTTTGTAACAGTGTGTGTAAATCACATGGAAATATACATAGATATTTAGTAACAGAGCGTGTAAATCACATGGAAATATACATAGATATTTAGTAACAGAGTGTGTAAATCACATGGAAATATACATAGATATTTAGTAACAGAGTGTGTAAATCACATGGAAATATACATAGATATTT
>JANTOQ010315355.1:0-32523 GCA_027564595.1 Bythotiara depressa | reverse complement strand
ACAAGTTCAGGTAATGCTGTTTCGGATACCACTATAGTTTTTGTTGTTTCTGTTACATTTACTCCTTCTCTTTCTTTATTATATTCACCTTCCAGGTTTCTTGCAATCACCTCTTTTGTACACTGTTCAACTAAATTACATTGGTTTACAGTTGTATAATTTTCTTCCTTTGTTTTCTCTTTAGCTACATCTACAAGTTCAGGTAATGCTGTTTCGGATACCACTATAGTTTTTGTTGTTTCTGTTACATTTACTCCTTCTCTTTCTTTATTATATTCACCTTCCAGGTTTCTTGCAATCACCTCTTTTGTACAAGGCTCAACAAAATTACTTTCATTTTCTATTGTATCATTTTCTTCCTTCCTACTGTCTTTCACTACATTTATAAGTTCATCTTGTTTGATACTAGCACCAAATGGTTCAGCCACTATTAAGGTTTTTGTTTCTGTTAAATTTTCTTTTACTTCTGTTGTTGTTAAAGTTGTTGTCACAGCTGCTGCAGCCATTGTCAATTCCACCACTGGTGTTATGGTTGCTATAGTAGAAGTAACTATAGATGTTGTCTGTTTCGTGATTCTTGTCATATTTTCAGAGCTTTCTCTCTGTAGTATTGGTCTTGATATGTATTCACCACACAACTGCACAGACAATGGTGTATTGTTGACAACACTAGAAATAATATTATTCTCATCTATTGAAGATGCTTCTTCTTCTTCAATCTTTACTGAGGTGAGTGGTATTTCTAAGTTGCAAGTTTCTACTGCACTACAGAGACTATCATTGTTCTCGGGTAGACTTTGCAATGGGACAGGTTGAAAAGAGTTAGCATTTTCGATAGTGGTAACACACAAGGTTGGCTCAGTGAACTTACATGTTGAATCAAAATACCTACATGTCTCACTAACTGTATTTAGTAACTCTTCCAAACACTCTATAATGATGTTATCCTGATCACACATTTTCACTGCCTTTTGAGAACATAACTTTTCTTTTGGATGAAGTACAGTGTTGCACACTGAAGAATCTGTCTCTATAAAAGTTTCTTTCTCTATTCCTAACATCTGACTTGTATCATTGTTACATTCTTGTTCTCTAAATAATGCATTCTCACACACCTGGTCAACTAATATCTTCATTACATCTTCAATAATATATAGGTTATTTTCTTTCCCGACAGTTTCAACATCTACATTTGTATTTAAGTCAATTTTGTTTTCACAAGAATTAGTCAACACAGCATCATTATATGTAGATGACTGTAGCAGAGATTCCTGTGAATCAACCACAGGTGAAGGTAAACTGTTTAAATTGGAAAGAATGCTTAACATACTGTCTTGAGATGACTGGCTTAATGGACTTCGTTGAGCAGACTGTGTTGCATAACTATATTCCATGTCAAAATCCATGTTTTCATTTTCATGATGAAAAGACTCCTTTTTGGTAGTAAGTTTAATATTGTTAACGTTTTCAATCGTATCCTTGTTGTTACTGTTGTTTGATGATTTTCCTGGAACAGCATCACTACACTGCTCTAAATAAACAAAGCAAACAAATTAATTTGAAGTAACATTATGCCTATCCTTACAAACACTTTTGCAGATTTGACAATTAAACAGTTAAGTATGTGAAGAAAACTATGTAAACAAAACAAAAGCATATAATCTATCTATCTGGCATGGAAAACATTACAATGACTATGTTTTTTATTAATCGAATATTTATACAGGATAAAAACACTTCATAAAAACTATAATACAAGTATATACAATTCTGTTTTCAATGTGTCCTGTTAAAAATAAAAATAATATTTAAAGGCAAACAAAATAAAAATGGATTAAAAATGGCAAGAAAACGTAGCTAAATTGCTAGTTAAAAAATGAAAAGAAGCTTGGTTAGATTACACACATTCATAGTACAGTGAATAATTGATGAGTTTATATTTTTCCATGTCATATTTTGCCATAAACTAATTATAACATAGTAATTTTTAGATTCTTTTAACTTTTGTCCTGATAATTTAACCTATACAAATGTCACCACCACAAGACATTCAAGAGAAAGGAGAAATAAACCAAATACCATACCAGCTTCTTTTAATGTTGCTTTATCTACTTCAATGATGTCAGTAAATATCTTCTGTTCACTTGCCAACTGAACATGTTTTTCAAGAATATGATAATCAATTACTTCTCCATAATGGAGTAGTTTCAAAATCGATGCATGAATTCGATAAAATAACTAAAATATAAATTAATTTAAACAGTCAAGCATATAAACACACTTTTCACTTAACACTGTCCACAAAAAAGCCCTTCTCAGGTTTTTATAATATTATTAATAACATAATTTTAAATTTTTGTAATATGCTCAACAGAAAATCATTTCTTATTAAAGACTTGTTCATCTTTTATTCAATGTGACCATTTTATTAGTAACATAAATATCATATTATTTGTAAACGTAGTTAAAGAGAGGAGAAAGGAAGAAAATGATACAACAGAAAACGAAAGTAATTTAGTTGAGCACTGTACAAAAGAAGTGTTTGCAGGAAACTTGAAAGGTGAAAAGAAAGAAGAATGAGAAACAGAAACTTAAATTAATATATTTTATTGAATGACAACAGCAATAAATAACAATAACACAAACAAGATAACCAGAACAACAACAAAACATTTACCTCCACAGCCTCAATGGAGTACTCGGGTGCACCATGATATGGAATCTTCTTCAGGAATCGGCCACCAGAATTGTACAACTCTTCTAGGGACTAAAAAATATTGAAACATAATGTAACACATGGTTTAATCACATTTTTCAGCAATTACTAGGTTTTTTCCACAAAGTTGACTTTCTATTATCCTGATATAATATAATAAATCATTTGAATTTCATAACAATCTTTTGTTAGTTTTCTAGTTACATTATCTAGGTACAACATGTCTTATTTACAGAAAATATATGAATTATGCTGAATAAAAATTAATAATTCCTTTTAATTACTTACTTTTTTTTATATGTTATTTAATAAAATATACTTACACAAATACACTTCAAGGCGGAAGTGTCTTAAAAGTTATATTAATTGAAGCATTCAAAGAAAAACATAGTAACATTGAGGTTTCTGTTCTAAAATACAGTTCTAAGTTAAAGACTAATTTGATCAAGTTGAAACACGCTCTGTCAATTACATAGTAGCAGACAACTCAATGCTTTGACATTGTTATGAACTTTGAAGAATGGGGAATTTATCTAACAAAAGGAACAAAATAAGCTCACTAACCTTTTGATAATGATTCAAATAAACATCTGGTGGCATTTTCCTTTTCTCTGCTGTCTTTCCAAGCATATAGAAATGCATCCACTTTTCACCTTCCTTTGCTGTAGCAGTCTGCAAAGCATCAGTGAAGCATTTCTGTGATAGTAGCAACATTATTTTCTGCATAGAAGAGTAACCCTCTTGAACTGAAGTACACTGCTTCTCATCTTGAATATCCTGAAAAACCAACACACATCAGTTAGAATGTTATATGTAACAAACACCAGACAATGTTGTAGGTATATTAGGTTTAGATTCCTTGTTTATTCATTCAACAAATAAGGTCAACATTTAGGTTTGACTCAGATCTTCTACACTAACCCTGTGGACCAATTGTCACTAAATCAGCTTGTTATCAACGAACATGCTTTGCTCATGTTGTTCTTTATATATTTTTTCTCAAGTCCCTTATATGCTCTAATACATTCTGCATGAGATAGATCCATAAACATACAAAATAACAAACATTTTGGCCATAGTAGTTTTAGCTTGCAGAAATGTTTATTCTGTAATATCTTTTAACAAGATGACTACAGATGTTACCTGCTTTAATCTCCTTGCTGCATATGTATTCAACATGTATGTTGTTTGACCATACTAAATATAATATAATACAAATAAAAATACAATGGATATGAAACAACTATGTAAACTATTTTGTACATTAAAATTATTGTTTTATATTCCGTCTACAATCCTACTGAGAGAAGGTGCCAAAATAATCAAAATGAGTTTTACAAGTAATGAAATAGCGTCTATGTACATAAAGAAACTCTTAGTTAAACCTTATTAGATTGACAGTTGACAAGACTTAGGATCTTTGATACTTTGGAACAGAAGCAACCATGATCATACAGCATGATTGCAAAGGGAGGGTGTGTCTCACTGGCCTCTGAATGGAACGAAATAGGATTTTGAGAGGTCTTGAAATGGAGAAAACCAAAGAATTAAGAACACTATTCATTGTTTCTGACTGGAAAGTGTGACTCTACCAAATTTCCCATGAACACCTATCCCCTTCTGGTTTTATGGATGATTTACCAAATAGGGAGGGAAAATGAAAGGGGTCTTAACCCAAGAATGTCTCAATACACAGGATTGTAGTTTTTAGTTAGTACCTGTGTATCATAATACTTTTATTTTCGTCAATGATTTATTCACAACAATGAATATTTGTTCAGAATAATAAATGAACCAGTTGCATATTCAACTCATTAGAAGGGGTCTTGCTCAAAAACATAGGAATTGTTGAATTATGTAAACAGTTTTTAGTATTTTTCTTTTAGATATCTAACAGTTTCTTCAGATTTTATCATTCTTGTAAATGTTTCGAATTCAACACAAGTGGCATACAAACACATTCAAATTGTGTTTACCAACATTTTAGAAACAATAATCATGAACTCACAGAAATAATAAATATTATTCAGTTTTACATGTTTCTAAACAAATATTACCTCTTCCAGGATAACGCATTTCTTACTGTTTATTGCAACAGCCTTTTCAAAGCACCTATTATAAAAACAAATTTGTGAGTTAAAGAAGTTCAAATTTTCATGAAACTTTTCATGAAAAGAGAGCTGATAAAATGAAACATTGGTAGAGGATATCAAGAGAAGTTGGTATTGTAAATAGAAGTTTGTTGTGATTTTGCAACACTAGTACCAAACCTCCTAAGATTATTTATTTCTGACAAAGAACTATTTGTTTAATAACGTAAAAGCCAAAGGGGTCAATAATCACCAAAATCTGTGTACTGATATGGGGAATCAATTACTGTCTAAAGAAAAATATTATTGCATTAAAATATCAGCTACTAGTTCTAATCCCTTTGTTTTGCTGATAAAATACCAGCACACTTTGTGAACCATGAACTAGTAATGACATATATTAACACACTAGGTGTTTCTCCTTAGACAATACTTGATATTCTCTATCAGTGAATAAAGTTTTGTGATTATTGGACATTTGGTTTCTACATTATTAAACAAAGAGTTTTTCATGAGCAGAAATTTCACGAGATCTGGATTTACAATACTGACTTCTCTTGATATCTGCTGCCAATCAGGATTTTATCTTAGCAATTTTGGCTGGGTACATTTTTGTAAGTAAGATTGAGTTTAATGACACACTGAGGGTCCAAAGTGCCAGAAGATTATAACTATGGAACTGTTTTTTCTCATGTCTAACACTAAATAACTAATTTTTGCTAGCAAAAAAATTGCTGATGACTTTTCAGATTTCGAAATAAACGATCATGTCTTGAACTTCGTGTTCTCACATTCTCCAAACACTTGAAAATCGTAATCCATCTGCAGGCTATTTTCAAGTTATTTCTCTTAGAATCTAGTGCTAAAACAGAGTTGTGAAGGCTATTTTCAAACCATTTCCCTCAGATTCTAGCATTAAAATAGTGCTAAAATAGTAATTGAAAATATTGAGAAAGCCCTCAGCAATTACCGTCAGACCATTAAATGCATGTGCAGGCCTTGCTAAATTATCAAATATGATAGACTGAAAACTACGAACAAAAACAATCCAAGTGTTTTCGTCATGTTGGCTGGGAAGATGGCTGCCTGGTTGACAGTAAAGTAAGTAAAAGTAAAATATATTTAAACAGTTGTAGAAAACAGTAAGAAACTTATAAGTATAAGAAAGAAAAATTAATTAATAAGATTGAGTTAGAAACTCAATTAAAAGATTTAGTTTCTAGGACCGAATACCAGACCTAGAAAAGTGCCTGGATAAAGCCCAGCCAATGTAGTTGCAAAGTTATTAAAAAATAAAATTTTCTTCTCTCACATGACACGATAACATGTAACACGATATTCTTCCTAAAAAAATTTGTTTTGTTCAGCATAAATTGCCAAGAACTTTAAAATTGAATATCTCAACAATAGAAATAAATTTTGCAAACATTTAAAAAGAGGTGTTCCTCATTTTTGAAGCTCTTTAATTCTGAGAAGTTTCATAAAAAGTCGAACTTCTTCCATAACATTCAACTGAATAAATTAATTAATAATATTTTCTTAATTAACTTCTTCAGGAAAAGCATATATAACATTTATGTAATAAATTTTCAAAGCCTGTTTATGTGAGACCTGGTATGATCTCAAACTAGTTTGAGCTTTTTACTGCATTTGCGTGATTGCTCATTCACATAAAAAAGATAGGAAACACAAACCAATTTGATAATGTAATGTTTACTTGTATATTAGTGGTTTAATCAGTAGTGGTATGAATTCTTAAGCAAGGAAACAATTTGCATTGTATGTAAATAGTGAAGACATACCTTAATGTAGAAGTTATATGCTTTTTTATTGGACCATCACTCTTCAATTCACACTAAAATAACAATTAATTAACACAAGTTGGAGTGAATAAGTTATTGACGTAATTAACATTTTTGAACATGGATTGATATTTGTGAATTATTTTTAACTGCCTGATGGAACAAATCAATACATTCAATCAGCCTAGATATTCTGAATTAGGAAGATATTTGTTGAGTAAATTTATGTACACACCTGGTTAATTTTCTCTTCAAGTCTTGATCCCCTAGCCAAAGCCATAGCAGCCCATGACTGGAAGCGTGATGGCTTCACACATACATCATGCATATAAAATTTTAATGCTTTGCTGAATTCCTTATTCTTGAAGTAAAAGTCACCAAGGAAATAAAATAAGTCATCCATGCCACAACTGAAAAAAAAGATGACGATATTATGATTAAGAAATACGTAAATGCGTATTCGTGAAATAACGACACAAGAAAAAGAATTAATAAATATTTTGTTTGGAATTGTACGCATCAGGCAAATGTCTCATAATTACAATTGATATAATTACTAGAATCATTGTATCTGCAATATGCATGATTCCCATATAAAGTTTTAAGTATACATACCTCTTATTTATAATAGTTTCTTGAGAAATGATTGGCAAATTGTCTCCTCCATCAATATATTGTTGAAGAATATCAAATGGAATAACTAAATACACAAAAGTTTTTCCAAATAAAAAATGCTTATACCCACCTAATTATTGTATGTTTGAAAATGTTGTTTTTCAAGAACGTAATTATTTTACTGCAATTACCTTATGTTGGTAGTCATTGTTATTGTAGATATAAGTAATAGAATTAAGGAGAATTACCTTCCACATCTTTCTGTGGTACTACACCCACAATCTTACGAAGAACATTTTGAACCTGAAATGAGAGAATTTGTCAACAATATAGAACAGCATGAACAGTATAAACGAAACATACCAGCAAACGAAACACGAATTTATTGTTTGTTTGTTTAGTCATATCTTAATCATAATGAGTTCAGTTATGAGATGATAAGATTGATACAACTTTTTTTTTTTAAACAGTTTTTTTAACATAATTAATAGATTCACATAATAAATTAATTCCCATAGTCACATAATTACAATATTTATAAACCATGAGGAGAAAACATAAATGATTCCACATCTGAGACATACATTATGTTAACCTACAATCTTGAATATATATACTTGCTGGACAAAATAGTGCTGCAAAAGTGTCTGCATAAATAAAGAGACCTGAATTTAAGCTTCTACAGTTTATCTGAGGACATAAAACTAAAGAATAGGGGGAATTGAAGTAAGAATTGGAATCTGGTCAGTGAAATAATGATACTTTTCCAGGTTTTTCAGAACAACATAATGGTATATGCAATCCTAGCACATTTCCCATCAAGACCACTGCACCATACTTGTATACTGGTAACTTAATGGAAAAGAACTAAGTAAGATAGGACCTAAATTGGCAAAGTTTGTGTTCTATATATCAAAATTATACCATGGATATGCCTAATTCAGTTTTAATGCCTCTGTAAAACAAAAACAAACACAAAAATGGAATATTTCAACCATAATATATATCTGGACAAGTTGGTGGTGACCTTGTTTATACATAAAGCATACTTAAGTTTAGCTAGTCACTACGTTTGATCAATACTTGCTAGGTTAGGGAAATTTACAATACTCAATAGCAAACAGTTCATCTCCAATTATTTGTATGGATTCTCAAAAGACCATTGATTATTATTTTAAATATCAGAGTACAGTTATAAATCACACAATTTGACATTGATATATTTTTAAATCATGCTAAAATGTTTTCCAATTGCTTGATATAAACAATATCAACTGTAGGTAAATTAACTTTCCTATGTAGCCTCAGGCCTCAAGTTATTAGTAAATTAACTACCCATGTAGCCTCAAGCCTCAGGTTATTAGTAAATTAACTTCCCATGTAGCCTCAAGCATCAAGTTATTAGTAAATTAAGGAAACAACACAATGTTTTATACCTCTACTGAGATTGTATGTGTTCGTAGATCAAGTTGAGGAAGACCATCTGGCTTGTAGAAATTGTATAAAATCTTTGCATTTTCCCATGATAGTTCAATCTATAAACATGATAATAAAACCAGCTAATAATAACCGTATACACTGTATTTAGGAAAAAACAGAAGAAATGTTGATAAGATAGTATTTTGAATACACCTTATAAATACTAATTATATATCATATGTCACTGATGTCATTGAATACCAATTATAATTAACTATTAATATTTCATCACTCAGACCTTTAATTATACCATAAAACACCATCTGTGTATCATTGGGCATATAAAGGCAAATAAACAATTAAAATGACTAGTTAAATAATTTATGATTGTATTCCTATAACAAAAACAATAAAATAAATAATTTTATTAGATCATCATATAACCTATTTTTATATACTTCCATACAACTTGTAGTGACACAGTATCTCAATGTATCCACCAGTAAGTAACCCATTTTCCCTCTAGCGCACTTCTTGGTGGACTAATTATTTCACAGGTCATCTCCTGTATTTTCCGTTCCATTAAAATATGTAAATAATTTTGGGCTAACATCTCCAGTATGTCGCCAACTGTGTTCTGGTCCTTTGTGCCTTCATATTTGGCTGTCTTTACCACTATAGCATTTTGCTATATTTGTTTCTGTGTTCAGGAAAAATATACCAACATTTGCCCTACAGTTTAACTTAGAAACATGGTCTCCATTTTTCATGGAAGTGAGTGCTGCTAATAATTGATTTGAGATCTTAGTAGCCTTTGCTCATTCCCGATGGCAACATTACTATGGTTGCAATAAGCAAAACCTATTTTACTAACTTTGAACACAAATTCGAATATGAAATTAAATCCATGTTTTTAAAACCAACTGTCATAAATACACCAGTTCCGTGTTACCAAAGTTGCTTGCAATTATGGAAAATAAAAGGTTTATTAACACCCATCAATTTTTTCCCAAAGAGTGTAAATCAAAGGTTGAAAATATCATTATGATCATGGTAAGAACGACATGGAAATGGCTAATCACTTCCAAGTTGATCAAAAACAGGTAATTGAGTGTAACAAATGCTGACAATTATTAGGACCATTGTGAAACTAAAAGAGTCTGTGTTCTGTTTTCTCTTTTCCATTTGCAAATGTACAGTTTAATTTAGATAAGGGAGTGGATCATTAGTGTTGTAAAGACCTCTCAAATGAAAGTTTCCGCATAAGCTGTTGGATGCAATTAGAAAATAAGTTGCATGTATGCATGTGTGTTATATAGATATCCTCAAAGAAGGAAAGCTTGTGAAATGTTTGTGGTTCTCTCAAGATGAGGAAAATATATTTTAGAAGAGATAGAACCTGGACATGAGTTCAAGTTCTGAAATCATTGGTTTGAACAGTTCCAAAATCATTTCAAAACACAGAGAAAAGCATTACTCCCAAAAGCACCTAACAGTGTTGGAACCTGCCATACATAAATTTCATGCTTACTTCTATGGCTGTGACATACTGGAGACTACAAAGATTGTGATATAGCAAACATGGAACTAACTCAATTTCCATTTGTTTTGGATGGTGGAAAAACATACAAAGGGTATTAAGGACATGTAATAAAGTTACAGTCCAGTTGACTGTTTTTGCTGACTGTGTTGATAACAATTGTGATATTCAAAGGGAATCGTCTTCCAACAATCACTCCATTCCAACTGCAAAACAAAACAAAATGATTGATGCATTACAATAATGTTTCAGGAGATAGCATGATGCAAATGAATCCATCATGAAAGAGTCAAATGAATGAACATATATTTACAAATCAGGTCTGCCCTCATTCCGATGGCCAAATACTGATTGCAGATACACACAGACAGTGTTAAACAGCTTCTCAAAAAGAGAAAAAGAAAACTGATCTCTGCAATACAATGTTTCTAAATTAAGGATGAAATTTGTCATTTATTTGAAGGAATACTTAGGATAAACACTTGGATTGTTACATAAATGACAATGTAAACGATCATGGTTGCTCATGAGTAAGTGGATTGGTGAAGCATGGACTCGTGTTGAAAAACAAAAGGATACGAGTGCACGGTCATTCAAGAAATATGGTTTAACAGTAAATTTGGATGGCACTGAAAATATTGAGGCATGCCTGTACTGAAAATGCATATGAAGAAACTGCATTTGTGTATTACAAGTCTGGAGAAACAGTGATGATGAGTTTGATATCTTGTTTGAAAATGAGGAAATACCAATCGAAGTTGTAAAATGTTGAGATTGACTAAAAAAATCATCCTTATGCATCACAAGGCATATTTTTCTGCTTTCCTTATTATCACATCAATTTGGCCAATATCAAATGTTTTCACTACCAATTTTATACGACACAAATAATAACCTGCTTATAAGCCCACAAGAATTCATTTGTAAGCCCATTGTTTTACAATCACAACCATGCTCTAACTATTGAATGCATGCTTTAAGACACTTACTGGTTGGTCATAATGTTCCACAAAAGCTTTTGTCTAAACAAAGAAAAAGATAATTAATTTCCCCCATATTTACAACAGTTGAATCCATAAAAAGTAAAAAAGATCAGAGGGGCAGATATATGACTCTGTTGTATGCAAGTTGGTTCACATATTATGTTCTCTATCCAGGAGTTGCAACAGATGTTGAGTATTAACATGATTTGATTTTTAAATTAAAAGTTGATCACAGGAGTGGTAAAATTGTTTCATAAATATAGGTAACATTAATGAATGGTATTATGACATTATTACTATCTATCTGTCTATCTTCTTTTTTTTTAACTTGTCAGTGATCCTACCTTAGACTTTTTGCATGGATTTGCATAAAGACAGAAGAAACATTGCTCCATATCTTTAAACAATGCCTAAAAATGAAAACAACTTCCATATAATTGATAAACACCCTTATCAGAAACAGCTACACATATTTCACACAAATTGTTTTGTTACTCAAAAGCCAGAGAACACTAAACACGAACAATAAGCCTACAGATATTATACATTTTTCTGATTACACATGGTGACAAATAATACCTAAATAATAGCTAACATTTTTCTATTCACAATATTTCTCTCTGAAGTATGAAGCCATAAGTGAATTTACACAAATATAATAATCTCACCTCTCTATCTTTCAGGTTAACATTCTTTGTGATTTCTTCCTGGCAGTCTTTAACAAACTGTTGAAGGAATTCACCATTGTCATGACAACACCAGTGTTTCCTAATCGTGGAATAAAGGTTACTCCATTAAAATATTAAGACATAATTTTTGTTAAACAAGAAAATAACATGTTTATAAACTTATTCATTTACCACAGTGAATAGAAATATATAGCTGCAGAAACGTTAGGTGGATAAAACTAAAAAACACATCCTATGAACTCCAAGCACTTTATTAACCTTGTCTAAAGTGACATAATATTCATGCTGCATGAACTTACCGACCTAAGTATTCATGTGAACATCTTAGAAATTCTAAAGCAGGATTATTCTGTGAAGGTGTAGAACTTGAACAACTATCCATATTATGATCATTGTGATTGTCTTCAATTGATTCGTTCTCTTTGCATATCGGTTGACTGAAAAATAATTAAATAAGTTGCTTTTATGTTATACTGGAAAATGAGGCAGAAAGTTCAGACCAAATCTGTAGGGTATGTGTGCTTTGGCAGAGAGCTTTGTATTTTCCAATGCAATAGTAAAACTGGTTAGTGTGTCATTTATTTATTTATTTTAAATTAAAAAATTAACATTTATTAAACATTATTATTTGGTATAAGGTAACTAACATTTTGATAATAACACACTGTTTGTTAGATGCTGGAATTTAATTTATTTCTTCTTGGTGATTGCTGCTATAGGGTACACACATTTAATACATATTTTTATTTTGCTGCTAAAAAACTTGAATATTAGAACAGTTGATTTTTGATCTGTGATTCTTAAATCTGGACATAATAATGCCCTTAAAATGCAAAATATACTTATTTCTAATTTCCTAGAGATAATATTGATTGCTTGAAATGTAAGAAATAATTACTTACACCTTCAACATCTTACACAAAAGAAGCCACGGCATGGTTGTGACAAACTCATTGTCGTTAGGATCAGAATCCATTGATATTTCAATGAGCTAAAAATAATATTTGGAGAAGTAACTGAAACTGAAGGATATTTTTATGGTAAAAGCAAAACACGGGTCAAACACACTGAACTTGACAATTTAAAAGACAAGTAAGGGAATTTTACCTTGACAAATTTTTCACACAGGCTCTGTATCAAACGTTGTGAGAGAAACTCCTCTGCTGCAGGATATGATAAACATCTGAAAAAAACATTTTAAAGTCATATGCATATACAATCGTCCATTTAATATATCATGACTAGGTGCCAAAATAACCAATATAAATATAGCATGACTAGGTGCCAAAATAACCAATATAAAATCCCATATGTTTTTAGTATCCCTGTACTTAATGAGTCAAGTAATTAAACTTTTTCAGGTTACCCGGTGAGTTAAAAGAGTTGTGTACTTTGGTACTTTCATCACCAATCATATATCATAGACTTGTCTAACGGGTGCTTTGCATGCTTTAATGACTTTTAGTAAGGACTTTCTGAGTCCATAAGACACTCGAGTGAGTGAAATAAGAATACTCTGTGAAGCTTCTCCAATTACTCATATATAATTATACCTCTGAGGTAATAGTCCGAGTGAGCTTTGTGTTGTTTGTATGAAGCAAATGAATGAATGAAGTTGACACAGGTCAAACTACATGATTAATGAAATTGTTTTCCCATTGTTCAATTGGATTGTTTGTGAAACAATTGAACAAAGTTTTTTCTACAAAAGTAATTTTACTTGACAGAACACTTGGAGATGGACATAATTAGTTAGGAACTGCATGTTTATGAGGAAAAAGTATGCTTGCGTATTCGATACAAAATTGCCCTAATTTACATGCAAGTTCTAATGACAATAATAAATAAACTATATAGATAAGAAACCATAAAATTAAAAAAGGAAATAAACAAACCTGTTTAAACATTTGAGTATTCCATTTACATGTGTTTTCCAAACTTCAACAGAGGAGGAGGATAGAAATGTTTCATTAAGCGCAACTTCTGAACAATGGATACATTTCTGTAAAACATAAAATGCAACATAAACATGGTTTACACCTTGCTAATTTCAATTCTATTTTAACAAGTACTTAATATGCAGATTATTTTTTTATTCCAGTATGCTTGTAAAAACCAGGCTTTTACCTTTTAGGATGATTTTTACAAACAGAATCAATTTGAATTCTGGAACATAAAATGTCTTTACTTTATGTGTTAGAAACAAATTACAAACATGTGGCAAAAAACAGCAACATGTTCATTTTGATACTTTAGTCTGTATTAATGAAATAATGCTTGACTTGACAATGCAGTCATAACATAAATATAAGTATTAGTAAGAGTCACATAAAATTAATTTGTATATCTGATAATGTAATGGTTAAATACAAATATATAATACAACATATTTTACAATGTAGCTGAGTTGATTGGGTTTGACGTTCAGACCTCTGTTTACTCGTATATATTACAATATATTAAACAACTTTCAACATACCTTGTACTGTTTGGTTTGTAAAAAGGACTCTTGTAGTAACACTAACTGTGTCGGTCTTTCATGATACAAAGTTTCAGCAGAAATCTAAGAAGTATAAATGATGCAGGTAGAGACTAACAAATATTAGACATTCTATGCAACTAAGCAGAGCATATTCTAGCATCAAAGGGCACAAGTGCGATTTACATGAAAAAGGGCACTTTTGACTTCTAAAAGTCATTAAAAGGGCACATTTTTCATTCAGATTCCTTAATTGAGAGTATATTTAAACTTTTTAACATCTTCTAAAAGGGCATTGCGTGCGATTATCGCACCCAAATAGGGGCTGGAATATGCACTGCTAAGAGAGGTCAAAGAATTAAACTTGCACGAAAATCATACTATTTACATGTGGATTCAAAATGTTGCTAAATTTTAATAACCAACCACCTAGGTCTATGCTGGAAAGTCTGCTTATAAAAATCAAAGACCCCATATTCACAGGTTTTCTTAATTTAGGTAAAATTGCTGTTTAAAAACAATGATTCCACTTTGTATATAACGAACAAAAAGAAAAACACATCTCAGACATAGTAATATTCCAACTCTTTACAAGCCTTCATCAAACTGTAACCATTGCGACACATAATAAAGTGAACAAACATACTTTGTTGCTAGGATGATCCAAAATTGATCCCAGTAAAGATATTATTTCTACAAACTTTTTCCCATTGAATAAGTCTTGAAGCTAAAATAAAATGTAGTATTTATTTATTATCTAATGTTAAAAATCTTCTGTTTTATTCCGAAGTTTAAAAACAAACCTTACATGCAGGGCTGGACATGTACAAGAGAAAAATAAAATGCTACCTCATCTAGAGACTGACTGTGCTGTACAGATTCTATTAAAAACAAACCTTACATGTACAAGAGAAAAATAAAAAGCTACCTCATCTAGAGACTGACTGTGCTGTACAGATTCTATCTTCTTGTCAATCGTTTCTAAAATATAGAAAAACCCATCAAAAGTCAATATGATTTTCTAACAGTGACCAACGTTACATAATTTAATAAAAGTATTATATGGTATCAAATAGTATGAAGACATAGCTTTGATATTTTGGTGGTTTTTTTTTTCATTTTATTTATTATCATTATTTATTATATTTAGCCAAAAAGGAAAATTACAAATAGTATATATAGTATTACATGTAAACGTTAAATACAAGTATTTGTACATATAAACTGGCTGGAACAAGAAGAAGTCGAAAAGAGTCTTATCACCAAATCAATACTCTCCTTCGTGGTTCATTAGTTTCACCCAAAAAAGTTGTAGTTGTCACAAAAATGCATGGTAGATAATAGCTATGGAAACTTTTAATGGTTAGAGGAGACCCTCCTCAGATATTGAATCACCTCTAACAATCTGTACTGGAAACATGTGAATCAGCGGAGCTTATGAGTTTAATGCATTTAGATTTCTTTGGAGTTTTATAGAGAACTGCAAGCCAGCTCCATAACGAGGCTAGGGTTGATCCTAGGATGTTTAATTAGTTCGGTGTTCTTTTTTAGCTAAAACAGTTCAAACAGAAAAATTTATGGACTTCCAAATCTTACACATTTCAAACAAATTATAATTAAAAATGGAGTCTAGTCTACATTTTTGTTTGTTTTTAATGTAAAAAATTTAATTCATTTCATATTCCGTATATACGTCCACCCCTATATTTTGGCCTAAAATACTATTTAAAAGGTACACTTGTACACTGAAAAATATGATACTTGTTTAGTGTAAGGCTAATAAAAATGGAGTTAAAAAAGAATAGTCTAGTCTACATTTTTGTTTGTTTTTAATGTAAAAAATTTAATTCATTTCATATTCAGTATACACGTTCACCCCTATATTTTGGCCTAAAATACTGTTTAAAAGGTAGACTTATACACTGGAAAATATGATACTTGTTTAGTGTAAGGCTAAATAAATAAACACTGATAGAAAAGACCACTCAATACACAAAAAACAAATATAGCTGAAACGGAAATGTTTTTTAGCTTAAATGGGCTGAGTATCTGGATCTGACCCCCAAATATTCCAAAATATTGAATAATTGTTAAAAATATTGTTATAGATTATATTACTCTTCATTCTGTATATAAATAAATATATATATAAATAAACTATTGAAATACACTTTCCTGAACAACTAAAACATATTGTG
Organism: Bythotiara depressa; assembly: GCA_027564595.1. NCBI lineage: Eukaryota > Metazoa > Cnidaria > Hydrozoa > Anthoathecata > Bythotiaridae > Bythotiara > Bythotiara depressa. The sequence goes on along the minus strand of JANTOQ010315355.1, from coordinate 15,992 downwards.
AATGCAAGGCCAGTTTAATAATCTAGTACAATGATATTCTATGATTAAGTTACCTGCAGAAATAATGTTCTCAGTTAGGCAATTATGCAAAGTCACCTCACTTGTAGAAAAACTGGACAAAACATGATGACACTAAAATGAAAACATTCATTTTTATTACAAGCCTATTGCAGATCATAGTTGTAGATCCATGTATCCAAACATTAGTAGATAAATTAATTAGTAAATAAAGACAATAATTTTGATAATTCTGAACCTTGTAATTCCATAAAAAGGTCATGCCAGTAACCACAATATAACATTTCAGATGCCGTTACATGATGAAATCTAATGAATTGTTCACCACACTTCTCTGCTATCCATTATATAATGGAGAAATAATAACACATCATAAATTTGTGATAACATTATGAAACACCAAGTTAAACGGTAGTTGAAATGGAGAGAAACGTTCGTACTATCTTGTTTCCTCAAAGTCCCTAACTAATGTATATTATCAAATTAACATTTTCACTTACATTATTTAGAGCGTTGATAGCCATAGGAATTTCATTATTCATCATGCAGTAACGACCCTGCAGCCAATAAACTAAAAATAACAATAACTAATCATCAAAGAAATTATGAAGCAGAATGAGAAAAAGATTTAAGGAAAAAAATAATTAACAAGTTACAAGTAAAGTCTTTGGATAGTAGTTAACAAGAACTGAAATGAAAACCTATCAATTTATTATCTGTTAAAAAACATCAACTGTAGTTTTCACTAGACGTACCCTACAGTTGAAAGATTGAAAGATGTTACATAGCTCTTTAAATACTACCAAAATAAAATGAAAACATGGAGATTATTTTGGTTAGTTAAGTGGTTCAAGGTTCATTAGCAGGGGAAATTCTTACCTTAAATTCAGATGTTTGCAATTTTCCAAATTTACAAATTTCCACAATATTTTTACAGACATTCATTCATTCAAAAATTAGCTATATTTCTTGAATTCACAAAATTTTATCAAAACAAGTTTTCTGCCAGCTACTAATGTGCACAAAGTAACTATTCCTCATTGACTCGAAATCTATTATAATAAAAGTGACAATGATGTATATACTGGAAGATGAATATTGTTTTTCAACTAATAACAGAAAAAAATCAGTATGAAAAAATCAAATTCACAAAAAAAATATTTTTATTTCTCCAAAAATTTGTGACATTAGGTTTAACTGATAGAATATAGCATTATCAGTTTTCTATCATTGATTAATCTAATATTACTTTTTACATTTTCTAACAAATAATAAATTAAGTACACGAAAGTACACAAACAATACCAATATTGTTTCTGACTTCGTTGTATTCTTTATCATGATATATATTTTGAAAATAAAGTAATATAATTCTTCTCCTAACTTTAAGTAACAGACATACTTCAGTACATGTGGTAAATCAGAACAATCAACTGGAAAGAAGCTTTAAAAAATTTTGTTCATCAGTTTAGAAGTACATATTGGTACTTACATCGAATCTTGAATTGTTCTGATGGATTTGAAAGTGCTGTGTTATTTGCTCCCAGCATTGAAACATAATGAAAATCTGATAAAAACTTCAGCCATTCTTCCTTCTTCCATATATTAACATGAGATATCCTAGAATTGGAAATTATTAATGTAATAACAAAAATAAATTTATAAAAAAAAGATCAGTCACTGTAAAAACTGTAAAACTAATTTGACTAATACACCAATTGGAGATACTGTTTTATGTTGTTTAGAAAAGGTCTGGGATGAGTTTATGATAACAAAATATATTTCAGTTACCATTAGTTGTTGTTCTGGGTGAAGTTTATTTAGTCTTTCCTTTCTTATTATTTGGTTATTTGGAAGTTATAGTGTGCTTTACTTAAAGCATGGACTTCGATAAGATGAAAGTAGAAAAATTGAAGAGCTGTCTTCGATTAAAGGGATTAAGACATTGTGGTAGAAAAGAAGAGTTAGTTGCTCATGTGTTTTTCATACCCTGAAATTTTTAAGTACCTGAATTTCATGCAAGTGAACCTAGTAACTCTGGATTTAAATGAAGATAAGAACTCAAAAGGTATAGTTATTTTAAATGAATATCCAGCAAGTTACCATTCTAGTGACTTATCTAGTTTATATTGCTTACTGAAAATAAACTGTCATGTTCCTGAATGATTAAAGAATCCCCACACAACCTTTGGGCATGTACTTCTAACAATGTTGTTATCAAGTCTGTGACTATATGTTTGGTATTATTATACTAAGCATCAAATTTTGGTTGGAGTAACAGGAAGTTTATTTTGTTACTTTTTGTTTGGTTATAACAATATAGTTGTGTTCTGGACAATGTTTAATACCTATTTTCTTTAAAGATCTGAAAAGCCTGTTTTCCATATTCAACAAATTTCACTTGAAATATAATGTAATGAGTAATGTGTAATGAAGACAAGAAAATAAGTCCCATCATGGAAATGTCAAAATGTCTATTTTATAGTCATAACTTATTAAAAAACTGGCAGCTCTTCCGATTCAACCATTAGTGTTTCTATTTCAGCCTAAATTGTTATTTACATCCCCAATTCCTAAATACTTTTTCTACAAAGTCTACTGACACAGAGAGATTATTAATTCATTTCATCATAATTATTACCCCCTAGAGTTGAAATTAAAAGATCTGTGTCAATACATTCCCAAAGTTATTCAACTGCATATAAAAATATTTAGAGAGGAGTGCAAAACAAGAAAGAAACCTCACAAAATTGGGTAAACTTCTAGAACTTTCAGGAATTGGGATTTGTTTTGTTATGTGCATGGGGAAGGTTTTTTCTACTATAATCCAATGTAATACAATATATAATAAAGTATAATAAAACTACAATCAATGTTATTAATTTGTGGCTATAAAAATAAAAATAACCATTTTAACAGTTTTTATGTTCCAAGTTTGGGACTTGTAAACCTAACAGGTTATAGCAATCTTGAATAAAATTCTGCCTTTTATAGACAGTAATCACCCAGTCATATGGTAGTCACCCAGTCGTATGGTAGCCAATTGTTCAGACTTGCAGTGATATTTTATGAACTACTTAATCAATGCATATTTGGATGACATGAAGCTGAAACTTAGTGTAATAGTGTAATATTTAGTTCATTATTCAGAATTATCCTAAAATACAGCAATGAAATTCCTAAAATATTTAATATTTATTTATTAGATTGTTTTAGTAAATAGTTCAAGGTTGTTTACAACATAGATGGAAATGGCTTTAAAGTTACTTACTTTGAAGGAGAGAATGTACGTATTGATGTATTGCTTTTAGACCATATCAGATAATCAAAATCTAACTCCAATCCTGTTAGAATCATCTGAAGAAAAAAGAAACAAAAATTATAGTTCTTCAAAAACAGAGAAAACACAGTCATATTTGGATGTATATAAAACTACTAATTCATTGATGGCCCTAGCTATCAGTGTTTCATCTACTGTGTCCCTGTTTGGCTGTCTTTCTGGTTGTCTGTATCCTAATTTTTAGCAATAACATCCTAACCTTCTAAGACTCCCCTGCCTTGGTTTCTGCTCACAGTGCATTAAGATGTGGTATTATTGCACTCTCCTTAGCTTATGTAAAGACCCATTGAATGCCATCCTACTATAAGCAAGTTTTTAGATTTTAGAACTAGAATTAGAATTCAAACCATAAAGGGAGAATTTCCAACTATTTTTGATCAGATTTCTTTACTTATTTCATTCAAGCTATATTCGTACAAGACCTGTATCAAATTTAAAAGGTATGCATTTTATTTTTCTGTATTTGTGATGAAAACCAACGACCTCTGTATGTCTGTAAAAAAAGATCAGAAAAGAAGGGCCCCTTTATGTGTTTTCTACCCTTTCCTTCTTGTTTTTTAAAATTATTTCGATAAACCTATCATGTGTTGACACATGTCTAAAATTTCTAGTAGAGGTAAGAATTTACATCAATTTTTGTGAAAATTCAACAACTATTTTACCAGAATTTCTGCCAGGTGACTCCCAAGAGAATGAGCTTGTTAATGTGTATAAATGTATTTCTGAATGGTTTTTTGTATTATTTAAATAAACCTAGCATAGCTTGAGACCTGTTTGAAATTTAAAAATTTATCTGCATTTTTGAGGAAAACCAATAAGCTAGTTATGCCATTGTTGGCAGGGTCACCCCAAGAGAACGTGTTAGTTTATGTGTATAAATGCTATTTCTACCTGTTTTTTGTACTATTTACATACATAAATGTATGATATTGATACCTGTATAAAATTCCGGTTAAGTTTTACTCCATCTTGTTATGTTAAACTTTGATTTCAACTTTTATTTTGTGGTCATGTATATATGTATATATCATAAACATGTATATATCATATGCTGTCTCATAAATATTGTTACAATAGCTACATATATAGTTAAAGTTTATGACATATAGTAAACTATTTACATACTTTAAACATTTATATCATAAACTTTCTTGATATGCAGTGAGTTTATGATATACCATATGCATAATATGAGTTGCTGTAATGTCACACATGAGAAAGTTATGTAAATGTTTATAACGTGATTGCATATTTAGTATAACCCAGCATGGATGTGGGAGCTTAAGAATAAATTACATTCATGCTGATTATCATAATTGAAACATGTGAACCCAACTACAATGAGCACCTGGCAGACATGATACCCCACCTATGAGTGGATAGTAAGAACATGAAAGGTTAATAACATAACCTGCTTGGGAGACTGGAATTGCCTCACATGTACGGCTTACTTATTATTATATGAGACGAATACAAATTGGTTTGAAATTTTTACTGCACATATACAATTGCTCATTAAAAATACTTATACTGCATGAGTGCCGTACAATGGAACTGGTTTGAATTCATATTAGGTGTCATGTAAGCAGAGCTTTAAATCTAAAAACTCGATCTTTTTTTGCACTGCAAGAGTTCCTTAAATCATGTTTAAAGCATTTCCACTTAATTTGACATTTACACAGTTTTCATCCTTGAAAATTTATATAAATGTGAAAATAAAGTTTAAGGTGCCAAATGTTCCAGAGTTTGTATAGAAAAAAAGAAGAGAGAAAATAAGAGATTCTAAATTTAGTCAAGTTGTATACATTTTTGCTACAATCTCCAAGGGAAATAGTTTGCTTTTTGCATTTTGCATTTTGTTGTTACAGAAATGATAAAATCGACTCTTTGTGATTTTGTGCAGGAAGTAGAGTCTGGTAAAAAATTCATCTCAATGGTAGTAGAATACTAGTAGTCCTTTCTTGAATTTTTTGATTTACTTTAGATTCACAGCCTGGTGCTAGGTACTCATCTCACTTAGCTCACATTTAACGTCATAACAACAGTTAACAGAGCAACATAATATTTTCTACGATCATAGCTATTTGTTAGAGCCATTGATGTTCAAGCATAAAGTGCTTCTTGTTATTATTACTTGTTCAACTTTCTTTCTTAAAGAGTCTCATGTTGTTTCAGGCCAGTTGTAGTTTGATTAAAAATATGGAACAATAAAAACTTAAGTATCAATTATCTCAAAATTACCCTGAGCTCCCATTTTCAATAACACCATCAAAAAATTTTGTAACTTGACATGCAGATTCTCCATAATAATGGCTGAAATTTTGTCTTATTCCTGTATAATTTAGAAAACCTATCAAAACCAGGATTCTATTAGCTTTCAGAACCAGGTTTTCGATTATTGTATTTTGAGATATTTGTTACATAAAATTGTTTATATTGGAAGATTTTGGCATTTGTCAAATCCTGTATTGGAACTCGTAATGATATAATATATTTATCAATTCACGGAACTGAATGATTTATACATTTGGTTACATTTTGAGAGATACTTCCCTTGTCACCAGGTAGTGAGATTGTTGATTGCAGATTGAAATAATATGAAATATATCATGTGATTGTGAGTAAAATTGTTTTAGGTAACATAACAAATTAGATGTTTCCATTTAGAAACCAGGCATGGGATTATGTAAGCCAAATTTTTAACAACTTTTAAAAGAGAAGAAATGTTTCAAGCCACACCACATTTAGTATAGTCATCAAATCTAGGATTTGGGGGAACTGTCAAGTAAAGAGACCAGGGCAACTTCAACATATGCTTAAATATGCTTAAATTTGTAACATTTGAAAGTCAATAAAAAGGTGTTGTTGAGTGACGTTAATACATATTACATATGATATAAAAAAACCTATGAACTATTAAACCACCAACACAAGACCATGAATGTAGACTGGAACAACTAGCTAGCATGCGAAGAAATGGAGAATACGCCAAGCAAGACTAACAAAAGTATTGAAAACTACATTCCAAGAGAATGTCTTCTGTTTTGAAGGAGAAGAAATATTTACTTGTTGCTGCGACTATCTCACGTGAGCCCAAATTTTCAATATACCTCCTTGTTTTTCTTCAAGACTCTGCTCAGTTTATTGTCTTGAATCCCTACTAAATCTGTCCACACACTGTTTTAAAAAAAGTTGGAAATGAGTAATCATAAGATGTCATTGTGTGCAAAGGATAACTTCTTCTGTATAGTTTTTAGTGAAGTGCAAGGATGGTAATGTTTTTCTGAAGATACTCCTTGTAAATTAAATAATTAAACCCACTACCAAATAATGAAAGCTTTTTTTTTGCCAGACTGTTTTTTAACGATTTGAAGGTAAATGTAAATACACACATCTTTATAGATATCATGTGCACAATAGGTGTTTTTTCTACCATTGTTATGATTTTGGAAAAAAACTCCACATTGTATAGAAATAGAACATTATTGACAAGGAAAGAACTCCCTAAAGCATATTTTTTAAAGTTAAAAACCTCATTTCATGGTAGTGTTTATTTGTATGATTTGTACAAAAGTCAAACAAAAAAATGATTGTGACACAAAAGCAAATTAAAACTAAGCAAAACGAAAATAGTTGAAATAACTTATACACTTTTTCAAAAACAAGAACTTTTAAATCATTAATATTCCATATGTATAATAACTAACAGAAATTACAATAATGTTTCTCAAAAACCTGGACTTGTCTGTCCCTTATGGTGCTCCCGATTACAATCATGACAAACAACAGCAAATTCTTATAAATATATTCTAAGAAAATGTAACAGATTTGTTCAAGTCTTTGTTATTCACAATTTTACATCAAATTGACAAACAAAAGAACACTAACCTTTCCTAACTGTGTCATGTATTCATCATTACTATCAGCACTACAGTAGAATACAAGAGAAAGAACAGCAAGGTTATCAAGACAGCTATAACATAAATAATAAAAAACTCTGCGCATCATTATGTTATTTATATTATTGCTTCCATATAAAAACAATTATAAATATTTAAAAATCATTGGAAAGTTTCAAATTAAATTTACACTATTGAAAAATCTAATCACTAATCAGAGTTTTATCATTTCATGTTTATACTAGCCTTCTTTGGAAACATTTTGAATTTTTTTCACTATTTCCTTTGCTCTCAACTGATTCATTTTCTATGATAAAAACATTTTGAACCAAAATATAATTTTTAGAAAAACATCCAATAACACATGGTATCATTTCCTGAGAAACATGCCAGTGTTGCTAATTATGTTTTAGAAAGTTTTGTGATGCCAAGAAATTGAAATTAAAATATTAAATATTAAATTTTAAAAGTTGAAATTTTTTATTTCGATGTTTACTGGATTGTATTCTGGAGATTTCTGGCTAAAAAACTTTGACGTTTTGCATTTCAATATAAATCTTGAGATCTTGCTTAAAGAAGAGAAAACAACAACTTGGTTTTTGTACGCAATTTTCATGTAGAAACCAGGTTTGTTAAAAATAAATGTATTTAAAAAATTGAAACCTCGATGCATTAAATAAATAAATTAACATCACAAACAAATATTTTCTTACCTTAATACGTTTGGAAAACTGGTATGTTTTCTATACTTCTTATAACAAGATAAGTATATTGTAGCAACACCATTACTCCTAAAAAAAATTGTTGTGGTTGTTGTAGTTGCACAACTTTTTTAACAACAATTTAATGTGTGTTTTCTAAGTTTGCATAAGTCACACAGTTCCTTCCCACAAGGAAAGATAATTGGAGCCATGACTAAAATTAAGGTCTGGATGCCATTCCTAACATCCACCACAGAAGTGGCAATAATCATTAAAATGAACTGCAGTAATAATAAATAAGTGAATAAAGTAATAATAAGTACAACATCAACTAGAAGCATGGCGCTTCAATAATACTTTACAAGAAATACACAAGCAGTTACCTTGTTTGGGATACAGGTGTAAAATACTGTTACCAATAAAAAGCAAATGAACATGCAACATCTGATACATATTTCTTTTTATAGAAATAGAGTTTGCATGTAGTGAATTTGTGATGTTAAAAGAGGTGATATCAGGTGATATAAACTCTATTTACTAATTTGAGATTTTCAACTGCAATATGGTAGAATTTGTAGCAATAATCAGATGCTTTGTTCAGGAGACAACAAAACACAACAAGTCACAACCAATCTAATAAAAATCCTTACCATTTTTGCTTCCAAGTATCAGCTAAAGTCATTAAAAATTTATCGATTAGATCAACACAACCACTAAAAAATAACTTTTATGTTATACCACAATGAAAAAAAAACTAATTAATTCAGACCCTAGTGCAAACCTTGAACCAAAAATTGAACAATTAAACAATCCACATGTGTGGTGTGAAATTGCAAACAAATATTATACTTTATATGGTCAATGTGTTTTTCTGGAAGGTTGCAAATCATTTATAAGTTATGGTAAGAAGAGCAAGATCTCTTGGTTTAACATGTTTTGTTTGTGTATAATTCTCCAATTAAGGTACTTTCTAGGTCAAATTTTCACCAAAATATTTTTTCCATAATCCTAAAGATTGATATAATAAAGAATAGTTTTCTGCTGTTAGAATTATAAAAATTTATTTACATTACTGTAGTTGGAAAAATTATGATACATATATTTTCTGACTTTTTCCATCTCGTTTATTGTGTATGTTAATATAGACGTTTTTTTAAATTTCAACAAACTTATAATCTAATTAAAAATTAGTCAGCAACATGTGCATCCTTTTTATACTTTTTTCCCCTTATGTTCAAGTTCATTCTCTTGTGTTGCTGTGTTATTATGTGTGGTTGTATAGAAAAGAAAGTTAATTAGTTAAACCAAATTAAACAACTTGTAAACACTCTTGTTTCAAGAACTGATAAAAGACAGGAAGAAAATATAAGTTTTCTCGCTATGATAAAACTCAAGAAATATCACCATATTTTGAGCTCTGTCTTCAGCCATGGGCTAAGGAAAAAAATAACAAAAGTATACTTTTAAGAATCAGTAATCAATCAGCATCAAATCCATGTGTAAAGACTTATCATTAAAAAATTATGGTTAATGTGAGGAATATTATATAATTTCATATTATTGCTTATTTCATCATAACTCTCCAACATAAGAAAACTCCTACATGGTTTGTTAGAGAACGACTTCAGGAATATGACAATATAATTTTTATTTAAAAAAATTAATCATATCAGCACTTGGAGCTCATTTCATGAAACGACAAAAAATAAAGTTCAATATTGTTTTTCTCTCAATGGCTACAAAAGTAAGCTTATAATGCTTCATTTGGCTAGATAGACAATTTATTAAGATTTCAGAAAATATGTATACCTTCATATATAAATTACTTAAAGAAAAAGATAGAGAATTTATGAAATATTGAACATGCGTAGCGAAAGGATCCTTAAAATCTACATTTATACAGTTAGATATAACTGACAATAAAAACCAGTTAGTCCGAGAAAGAATAGAAAAATCCCTCACTACTTGTAAAGAAGTTAAAAACAACAAAAATGTCCATGACATACCTGTTGCTCAAATTCTTGTTAATGAAATTAGAAACCAACATTGCTTCTAAATAGAGAAACCAAGATATATGAGAGGGGAACCGTAACAAGTATTCTTTAAATGCATAACATATACATCCTGTAAATAATACATGACATAACTCAAAGCACTAATATTAATTGGAATTGAAAGTTCATTGATTGATTGATTACAAGTTGACTGGTAATTGGATTATCATGTCGATGTTGTCAAAATGTAATTATTAGCCACACCCTTCACCATTGTCATGACAATTTCTCTTGTCCAGTACAGAACAAACTTGGTCAGAGTGTTTAAAATCCAAAACTAGAAACATATTTAATGTATTGTTCCTGTGCACATTCAAAATAGTGTGGAATAATAATTATGGTGGATACCAAATGTAAACAACAACCACAAAATAAATATAAATAAATTTAAAGAATATTTAGCTAAATAATAATAACATGATGATGAATAATCTTAATCATAAAAAAATTGTAGAAACAAAGATCGTAAAAAAAATCATCCTTGTTTGTAGTTTTAAAAGAGATTGCACGTTTTTTTTTCGTTTTTTTTTAGAAGGATTTTCTTAATAATAATATCACAAAAAAACTAAAAGGTTTTCCCTCTTTTTGACAAAATTCATAGATTTTCTTACCCTATTTCAAGTTTGGTAAGGAATTGTTTATGATCACACACACACCTTGGAATACACCATAGCAAATATTGGCATGCGAAATATTACACTGCCTATATTTTAATTCAACTTTAATGTACACACAAATAATTTGAGGAATCAATGAAAATATTTCTAGTTAGTTTTAGCAATTTTAAACATCTTTAAGCATACATTATCACACACCTCCATATATAAGCAATGAACCATCATCGTAAGACACTGGTATGCAATAAAAGCCACACATAAATGAAAAAGTAGTTGCGCGATTTGTCACACTCCAACTGTTATGCTCATGACCAGGCCTGCTGTTTTCTGTCATATTCGTTGACATCTCTCTTACATTTACATTTAGTCTTAACACAACTGCTTTTGGACAAGTGAAATTTTATGACATTGAACCCATGAAAAGCAAAAAAAGCCATTTTAATGAATGTCCATTTGCTACTAAAGGAGATCAGCCCTGTTATTGTGGCTATATATTATGTAAACCAGAAATTCAAATCAACTTTAAAAAACAACATTTAACGAAGTAGCGGGAAAGTAGCAGTGAAGAGGTAGAAGAGGATGCTTAAGCAAGTAGGCTAGAAAATTTGGTGCACTAGAAAATACCGGTGCACCCAGGGAATGCTGTAATATTTTGCCATTGACTGAATCTAAAGGTTGTCAGGAATGGCTTAATCATCACAAAGAGTAAATTAAATGAACTATTTCTGTTCCCATGCTAAAAATATGTGATGATTCAATTGTTCCTCCCCTTCTAATAATCTTTAAAACTACTTTTTCTACATAAAAAAAGTAAAAACTTGTTTAAAAATCAACAGACCAATCTCCTTACTACCTATACGTGGAAAGATTTTTGAAAAGTGCATTATGATACTCATTATTTTAAAATATAATATTATTTACTTATTTCCCTTTAGTTCTTGACTTAAAGCTACTAAACTGATTCTAAGTTTTTGCCACGCTATATGCCATTACGTTCCTTCCACCAATTGATGCTACTGAAGAAAAAAGAGTCTGGGAATTAATTTGTGACGTCACACCAGCTCTACCTTTTCAAAACATTACCTCTCAACATTTAGTTTGTATGTTATTCTTGCAAGAAGAGAGAAAGATAAAGTGGAAAAATACAATCACTGTTTAAATTTTGTACCATATTTCTGTTTACAATAATGCCTGCATTATTATATTATTTTGTATATAACTTTCATGTTTTTAATTGGGATTATTGAAATTTCTCATCAACTTTAAAGACTATACACAGCGAATTGAAGTTGTCTAAAGATCAATTTTCAATTTGAAACAATACACATGGAAAAAAGAAAATTATTCTAATTGAACTTATAGGGCAGGTGTTTTTGTAAACAAAGTAATGCCAAGTGAAATGGCATTGATAAAGTAATTGAAATAAATCTGTTTATATAAAAATAATCTGTATTCATTTCGTTGATATGCATTTTATATATTTTAGCAAATCAAATGTGAAAAGTGGTTGTAAATGGAGACTTCATCTGGGGTACCTCAAGGCTCAATTATTGGTCCTTCATTTTTTCTTATTTACATAATGATATTTCTGATGGATTTTAATTTAATATAAAAATATGCAGTGATGACACTTGCGTTTTTCAAGTTCTAATATATTGATAATATTATTCATTAATCTACTACATTTAAATATGATATAAGGTTGATAGCTGACGGCGTATTCAAATGGAAAAAGTCATTTAATCCAGACCCTACCAAGTAAGCCGAGGAAGTTGGTTTCTCAACAAAACGAGTAACACTGATTTTCCATTGCTAACCTTTAATAATAATTCAGTGGAAGCACACAAACATTTAGACATGACATTAGACAATCATGCCCAACATCAATAGTCATTTGAAGGAAAAGATTCCCAAAGCTAATAAGGGTTTAATGAGACGTCTTTCTAATTTTTTTACCAAGACATACTTTAATCAATATTTACAATTCATTTATTAGGCTAAACATAGATTATGGGCATTATAATATATGATAACAAAATTGAATCAGTTCAATACAATACCTATTTGGCAATTACGGGAGCCTTATTTGGTACTAATCATGAAAGGTTTTACAAAGAGCTTGGATTTGAAAGTTTAAAAGATAGAAAGTGGTATAGGAGATTAGGTTTTTCTGTTGTTTATTTATTTATTTTTCTGTTCTTATCAGTTGAAAATATCTAGCTCAATCAAAGGTTTGTTGTTGAAGATTTATTTCACTAACATGAGTTCAATAAAGGTTTTGAACTCTGTGTGCTATATTTTCTTATGGCTTCTGTTGTATTTTCTTCTAAAAACATTCACAGCTCCCCCCCCCCAAAAAAAAAGTATAGTAAAAGTAAAGTTTTACACCCAAGAAAGTAGGAAATTAAGATGTACAAGGGAGAATAAACTGAGATTAAAATGGCAGCTCAGCAAAGGAACAGCCTCATTATGTGACAACAAGAAGTTATAACACAACCAACCAGACAGTACAGGGTTAGAAACTGCAGCCAGACATCAGACATGTCCATTCATTTCAGGAAAATGTCTGATCAATTATTTTCTAAAGTTTAAATGTCTAATGAAATCTCCTGAATTTCTTTGTTTTACTACGAGAAGCTTAATATATCCAAAATTATGCTTAAACCAGGGATTGGCAGCACAAGTGCCACTGATCAAATAGTCATATGCAAAAAATAATATAATTTCATCAGCTTCTTTTGGGAAATGGTATGCATCAAGAATTCTCTCCCTACCTTTCTTTAAATCTTCTTGACATCCCCAATAGGTATGGCTATAAAAGTAAACAATTTAAAACCATTGGTGAATGAATATATTAAGCTAATAAAAACAATCTACAGAATGTCCAGTGAACTAGATCTTATAAAATAAAAAATATTCCTGTAACAAGATAGAAACTGTGGTAAAACTGCTTAAGCATTTCCTTACTCTACAGAACAAAGAGACTAACTTAAACATTTATACCGTCAATCTAATTTAACAGCCACATATGTATAATTGTTATAACAAAAAGAATTATAGAAAATATCAAATTTAATGTTTTGTTTAGTGTTCCCACAAGTCTAACCATAACTAACATGTAAAATCTCAGCGCTGGACAAATTTTAGCTAGTGTTTCAACTTTCTAAAGTGATTATTCTAAAATACATCATTTACTATAACTTATTTTAATCATAAACTAAATAAAACATCCTTGTATACAGCACACAATAAAGAAACATGCGGCAACCATTAATATAATCATGGATATAGAAGCAATTATATATATAATATGGCAACATGCTAGACTTTATTTTGTTATTTGTTATTTACTTTTTGTTATTCAGCAATTAAGAGAATTATATGTTTGCCAAAAGTACTGTATAAATATCAGATATTCTGTTCTTAATAGGTAATTTAATTAATTTCTTATCGCATGGATTTTATTTTGAAGTTTTTTATTCATGAATGAATGTCACACGAGTGCATATAAAATAATTATTTTGCAGAAGTATGAGACAGTTCAGGAGTCGCACGTGCAATTTTGTCTTTTAATGATTCAGAAAAGAGAGAAGCATAACAATAATTGTTCTATTATTATCATTGTGAGTTAATAATCAGAAATAGTGAAGCATTCAGTGTTGCAAATAACAGTCGGTCATTGGACATTGTCGATCGTTTTAACATATTGATCCAATAAATTTTTTGTCAAAATTGCTAAAATTACTGATCATTATTAATTGTCAATCCAAGCTCTTTTTTACTTCCAAAATAATTGAAACTGGTTATTCCTCTCTTAGAGTTGTGTAACATTTCCTTTGCCATTTGGTGAAAATATGTTGGCGTAAGATTAGCTTTGTTTTTTAGATGAGGTGTGTGTAAATACAGTCAGTGGTCTTATTCTATTTCATTTTAGAAAGATTTCTTCTTTCTTTCTTGATTAATCCCCCTGAGGCAAAGAAAAAATGTATTTGATTCTTAAGTATATCATAAACTTTCCAGGTGGTACAGTAGTACATTTAACTTAATCCTAAATTATTGTAGCGCTTAGATACGTACAAGAACCAGATATTATGAGTACTTGTTACTTTTTACTTTCTCTCGCTTACTTTTTTAATTGATTTTTAGCATCTTATTTTTTCTTCAGCATCTATTCTTGTAACAGGTCATGCACATGCATTTCAAAATGATTCCCAGAAGGCACACTCTTCATCCTTGATGTTTTAATAACAACGCAACGTAATAACGTTAAACTTGTAGTACACGCGATTATGGTTGGCGAACATTCAAAAAGTTATTTTGACGTACGTATTTGTACTTGCTGCTTAAACATATGTGTACAAACTTGCCACATTTTTTTAATATGACATTTGTACGAATACACATACGCCTATCCGCCCTGAATCTACAATAATATTTATGCTTTTTTTTCCTTCTAAGCTTTCAGCTCAGTTTTACACAACACTGCACCACAGGAGCACGTTCACAGATCTTGTGGCTCACAAATATGACCTATGGTTCTTGCGAAGAAATCATCCTTCGCTCTGTGGCAAGAAAGGGAGCCAAACCCACAGATGTGCAGAATTTTTTTGTTTTTTTATATTTCAGGAGCTATTCAATAATTTCCATGTGGAGAAAAATCACAAAGTGACCACTCTTCACATTATTGTCTGTATAGACTGAAATAAAAATAACCAAGCCAATTCTGCACAAGCAATTTTGCATAATAGACATCTTTACGTCAGAAAGTTTTAAAGGGCTACGACAAAGTTGTCGAAAGTTGGAGCTAAATATATGGCTACAACTGATAACAGCCTTACGACTTCTACATGCTAAAGTACCTTCAATCAAATGAGTAAATAAAGCAAAGGTTTACAGGTATAATATTAATCACAAGATTGTTAGATTAATCTTGTTCAGAATGTTTAAAGACATACATGTTTTTCTTCATCATGAAGTACAGTATATGCCCGTGTATAAGTCAACCCCTGAACCATATTTATTTAATTGTAAAAAAGGGGGGTCGACTTATACATGAGGTACAAGTTCACAAACATTTTACACATCATAACTTTGTCATATATAACTCTCACTAAATGTTAACTGATTTCATTAAAATACATAATATGCATGCCATCATTGTATTATTATTATTTATTATTATTTAAAAAAATATGTTTTATTCTCAAAGGACGTGTTTATATGATAGACCTTTAGAATTTTCAAGACATCAACCGCCAGCACTCAATTTTATAAAAGACCGTTCGTGATATAAAACATGCAGCAAACATTAATATAATATAGCAACATGCTAGACTTTTGTTATTCAGTAATAAATATAATTA
>JANTOQ010315244.1:0-12696 GCA_027564595.1 Bythotiara depressa | reverse complement strand
AGTTGTGTTGTATCACACATAAAACATCGAATTAAACATTAGTCTTGTCTAAGCTTGGCCTATAGTAACAAATATTTTATAACTGATGTCAGTTCTACACATCTTGCAAACATCTCTATGGTATATTCATGTCAACGGATGTTTTACTCATATGTTACAATATTGTAAATAGAGCTTTTAGTTTTGCTTACTGTAGTAACAGTATTGTTCATTCCACCAGGAACGTGTCTTGCGTATAATGACTATTAAACTACACACCTGTTTGTTAAATGTTAATAACTATAATATATTTATTATGTTTGTCAAGAGTTAATAATAACTATGTGTCATTTTCACTGCTTTCAAGTCTTTAATCATAGTTTTCTCATTCTTTTGTCTCTTCTCAGTTTTAGTGAATGTTTTTTTCAGGAATATTACCAACATACCACCTCACAATGGTAGATACTTCTCCGATTACTGGGACATCTATTTCAGCCTGTATGTTCTCACCACCACTGCAAACAACCCTGATGTTATGTAAGTATTGTGAAATACAGGTGTATATAATGTTAAATATAGATTTTTTACCAGTTTGCTGGGCTGAGTGGAGGAATTGTTCTTTGAGTTAGATGATTGTACATGGCAACATGGTACAAATATATTGCTACTTTGTACAAATGATTATTATTATCATTAACTAGAGCTAGACCATTATACATTTTATTGAAAAATAAGTAATAACTAGTATACGAGTATCAGGTAACAGCTGTCTTCCTTGATCAGTGAAATTACAATGACCTTGAAGCTAACAACTCTAACTTACATGTAGAAATATACTATGTTCAGTCTTGTCCATGAATGGCATGTGATCACTCTTGTGCACCCTGGCACACATGTTCATTTATCACGTGCAATGGATCACACACCTACAGAATGTATAATGTATAATTATTTTATATAATATGAGAGCTGTATTTCCTTAGTTGTACCAGGTTAAAAAGGTTTAATTTAAAAGTTACAAAAGGGGCAGGGAATAATACTGGCTTTGAAACAATAAGAAACCTTTTACTTCTGCAGAGCCATTTTATGTAAGTATCAGGCAGCTGGTGATACTGATATCATCAAATATTAACCATATTCATGTATTTTAATCTTTATATGGATGTAAACTCACATGCAAAATATTTTTCAGTTTTGACCACCTAGTCTCGTGTTACAGTCTCATGAAAATTGAGCCGTTTAGGCTAAATGTTATTAACTGAATAAAATTCCATATTTGATTTGATTGTTTTCAAGAAGCCTATGTAGGCACACGGGTTCTTTTGTTTGAAATGATAGTACCCATGAGTGGTTAACAATTCCAATTGAAAAAAAGTGTGCATATAGGGGACTAAAAATCATGACTCAAAACCACCAATATTTCCAAGGCGGCACCAACTTTGAGTAGCTCTGGGGGCTGAAGCACAAGTCAGTATATTTTTTTATTAGAAAAGGTATTGTACCAAGGTGGCAATTGATTTCAGTTAAAATCTCATTGTGTATTGAAGGATGTGGCTAGAAACAATGACTTGAAACCACAAAAATGTTCAACAGTGCTTTTTATATTTTCGATAATGGCTGAAGCCCCAATTTTTTTGTCTGTCATCAATATATATCCTGTCATAATGGCAAAAAAACTGACCCACAAATAAAAATATAAGACATCAAATCTGCTAAAATATAACTGAAAAAATACTGGTTCTGTTTCCAGTATATTCATTTAAACAAGGTCTAGGAAAACATTTAGACATTACTATATTAATGTAATGTGTACAAATGTATAATTATGTTACTTTATCATTTTTAATTTGAAAACATGATAAAACTGTGATAAAAGTATTATTCATTCTTTTAAAAAAATGCAACAAACTTAAAAAGCTAAACATGAGAAATGTAAAGGATATAGTTATTTTATAAACAAAATTAAAAACTACAATTTTTCTTCATAACGGTTGGATGTTGTTGTGATGTTGTGGATTGTTTATTTTCTAAACAAGAGAGCGAGAGAGATCGGGAATGTCAGGGAAGAAACCAATTCAAGTGGCCACATAAAGAAAACGTTCTTTGCTATTGTTGTGATGATAACCTAGCTGCTTAATGGAACCTTCTGCTACAACAAACCAAAATTACTTTGGTTTTCAAAATGCAGATTTGGTAAAAGTGTCACAAACCTTAGAAGGCTTGAGTAAAAAAAGGTTTGTCCGATGTACAATTTATGTAATGAATTCTATAAATGTAAAATAATATAGAATATATATAGAAATAGTATGTAAAAACTGTAAGGCTAAACTATTAAGGTATTATAAATGGTCAAGCATTAAAAAGTCAGTAAACAATTTTGAATTTTGTGGATGTCATCTGATTAATTTTTGGATGACTCCGAAGACAGTTATGGGATCGTGGTGACATTAGTATTGAAACGAAGATGAAAATATACAGGGCTGCTATATTACCAACACTATTATATGCATCTGAGACATGGTGCATGACAAAGTCAGTCTTGTCAAGTTTAGAAGTCTTCCAGATGTCATGCTTAATATCCATAGCAGGCATCAGTAGAAGAAGCCAAACAACCAACATCGAAGTGCACAGAGTGTTGTCATCAACCACTAATTGTAAACATAGTGCAGAAGAATCGACTAAGATGGTTAGGACATGTTGCTCGCATGGAGACTGAGGCTTTTCCTAATGCCATTTGGAAAAGTACCACACCATCTAACTGGAAATATGTAAGAAATGCCCCCAAGAAAACTTGTAATAAAATCATACAAGAGGATCTTGCACATTTAAAAGATACGTATGGAGCAGCAACATGCCATCGTGATAACATTGCAATCATAGTAGACCTAGCAAGTGATCGATGTCAATGGAGATAACTGATGTCATGTTTGGGACAGACGACAGCTGTTTAGACAAGCTTCAGCCTTAAGTACTAGTAAGTACAAAGTACAAATCTTATTAACTAATCTAATGTATTAGTACATTTCCTACACATTTGTTTTAAAAGTGAGTTATATACTACATTAAAAAGTTTGTTTGAAGTGGAAATTTTGACCGTGCAGCTAAATCCCATCCTGCATCTTTAATTGAGCTCATCGTCAGATAGAGCTTACAGGTGTTTTGAATGTCTATGTCAGCTGTTAGAATGTCAGCACTTACAACTAGAATGTGTAGTTCTGAAGTAACCTTCATTCTGGAGAAAAATGAGCTCATCATCGGATAGAGCTTACAGGCGGTTTGAACATCTATGTCAGCTGTTAGAATGTCCGCACGTGCAACTAGGATGTGTAGTTCTGAATTAACCATCATTCTGGAGATAAATAACTTCCAAACTTTGTCTAAAGCTGTTTTTCTTTAAATGATTTGTGGTATTCTGACTGCATAATGTGCTTCAAACTAATTCACACCTTCAAAACAGATCAACAGATCAACTCATACTTTGCATCCTTTTTACACATTTACCATAGCGCATAGCAGCAAATATATGTTAAAGCTGTCACGAAGTCATTGCCAGCATCTACAAAACTATGAATGACTGTATTTGCTGCTATGCTAACCATCCCTGTAACACTGATCCTTACCTTTGCATTATAATCATAAAAACGAAGCAGTTGGAAGGTGTGCTTAAAGTATACATTTTACCTTGGTACCATTTATAACAAAAAACACATCAACATGTAGGCTCATCTCCTTCATACCAAAATAAGTCCTTTTGCCTCTCTTGAAATTTTACAAGTAGCAATTTTTGACAAAAATCTTTGAGCCAGAAGTTGGTGTTTTCATGCAAGTTATCAAACCACCACATCTTAGCCTTCTTTTGTTGTACATCTCTCAACGTGTGTTTAATATAATCAATTATATCCTTGATTGCAATGTCAACATCGTACACAATATCACAATTGTCATGCTGTACTTATTTGAGATTTCTTTAACTCTCTCTAGTGCTTTAAAAAGCTCAAAACACTCCATAAATACATAATCTCAGCATAAATGTTCTGTCACACATATTACCTAAACAAAAAAAGCTATACATGTAATAAAAAATGTTGTTGAAATAAGCCACCTGTAACAAAAAGTCAGATTCAAAGAGTCAGATTTTAGCAGATTTTGATGTATTTTATTTTTATTTGTGGGTCAGACCAGACAGGTATTTTTGCCGTTATAACAGGATATGTATAGTAGATGACAGACAAAAAATTTTTATATCCCATCATAAGGGGCTTCAGCCATTATCGTGGATTAAAGAAAGCACTGTTGAACATTTTTGTGGTTTCAAGCCATGATTTCTAGCCACACCCTTCAATTCACATAGGGATTTTAACTGAAATCAATTGCCACCTTCGTACATTACCTTTTCTAATAAAAAATATACTGACTTACATGTGCTTCAGCCCCCAGATCAACTCAAAGTTGGTACCGTCATATAAATATTGGTGGTTTTGAACCTTGATTCCTAGTGAAGCCCTTATATGCACACATGTTTTTCAATTGAAATTACCCATGGGTACTATAATTTCCAACAAAAGAAACTGTGGCTATGGAATTTTATTCTGTTAAAAAGATTTTGACCTAAAAGACTCAATTTTTGTGAGGCTGTAACATGAAACTAGGTGTTCAAAATGGAAAAATATTTTACATGTGAGTCCATATACATTCATATAAAGATTAAAATACTTGAAAATGGTTACCATTTGGTGATATCAGTATCACATCACACCCTAACCTGCCTGATTCTTACATAAAATGGCTCTTCAGAGAAACTTTAAAACTACAGCATTTTACAGCAATTTTGGTTTATTTTCTATGAATAAAGATTTCTTATGTTAAAAAACTGTTTTACTGCAATTTTATGTGCCACGAAGGAAGGTTTTTACACCATAAAACTATTTTACTACAACTTTACATAACAAAGATTTCTTACATTAAAACATGGTTTTGCAGCAATTTTACGTTCTACAAAAATGAAGATTTCTTAAATTGAAAAATGCAGTAATTATTTATTATGTTAAAAACTGTTTTACCTCGATTTTACATGCCACGGAGGAAGATTTCTCACATTAAAACATGGTTTTACAGCGATTTTATGTGCTACGAACGATAATTTCTTATGTTAAAAAACTGTTTTGCCATGATTTTTCATGATATGAATGAAGAATTCTTATGATAAAACATGGTTTTGCAGCAATTTTATGTTCTACAAATGAAGATTTCTTAAATTGAAAAATGCAGTAATTATTTATTCTTTTTCTTCATTTGTGATACGTTATATCAGTGCAAGATAGTGTTTTTTGATAAAGGACTGTATTATAGTGTTCTAGCCAATAAAATCTTCATTCACAGTATGTGAAATTGCTGGGAAACAGTGCTTTGTGGAAGGAAACCATCATTTGTGGTATGTGATATCTCTGTAACACAGCATTTAGATGATAGAAATATTAATTCTCAGTACATGAAATATCTGGAAAATTGTGTTTGATGAAAGAAATCTTCATGATGAAAAGGCATTAAGTAACTACAGCCTAATCACATTGATTAATCACTGTTATCACCATGACTGAGTGTATTTTCAGACTAATAACTTTGAAGTAATATACATCTAGGCACCTATTGATATTATCAACATTGATCCAGCACCCCATAATTGTTTTTTCCTTCCATTAAAACATTAGTTATTCCATTTGATGACAATTACATAACACATTCTAAGAAACAAGTTACAGAAAATGTCATTGCTAAACTGCTAATCACATATATATTGTTCACACATTGCACTTTTTATTTTGTTTGTTCATAGTCTATGGTAACAAAACAGGTTCTTAAACATCAAACCAAAACATTCAAGACAATCCAAACATTCTCCCCTCCCTTAGTCTTTCCCAAAAAAAGTTGGCAAAATATTGGTATCCATTATGTCTGGTCAACAAAATACCAGTTATGAGACAATGCAATAAAATAACAAACATAAATGTACACACAATTCTTTACAAAAGAAAACATACTTCTGGTTTGGGATGCATACAGGTGTCACGCATACAGGTGTCACATTTCAGAAGCACAAAGGTAAAAGGCAGTGTTGGGTCTTGAGGTTGCTTTGATTGATAGAACCCGAGCACTTAAGAGAAGCCAAACTCAATAGTAGCTGCCCATTCTATCTGTCTGAATTTAATTGAAGCTGCAGCTTTTACTTCATCGAATATGGTATATGCAAAAAAATGTTTCATTTAAAAGACACATTGGTTATTATTAAAGATCTCACTAGTGACCCTGATCTTATGAACAGAACAAATATCCTTCCAGGAGATATTCTCATAATCATTCCTACTAACAAAAACATGAACATGGTTTCAATGTAATGGAAAATGTATTATGCAAATAGATGTGTAGTTTTGGGTGACCTGAGAGAATGAGTGAATATTATCAATATCAAAAGTCAGAAGGGATTTTGAACATCGAAAGACAAAAAATTACCTTGCAAATGTGCCAGAAGGTTAACCTTCTATATATTGAAGGGAGTGTCGAAGTGCTTCAACATATTCTCTGTAAACACAAAATTTGGTGTACATTCTACTCTAAAGACACGTTATGGAAAATCGTTCTAAAGTCTGGGTTGTGAAAAAGATGCAGAACAATGTGTTTTATAAAATTCCCTAGCGATTGCAACGCAGTCTATTTTGGCAAGTTGAAAAGATTGCTTCAGCAATAATCAAAAGAACATGCTGATGCTCTTTGTAATGTTGAAATAACCATAAATGAAATAGTGGTCCACAGTTTTGGCCATAGATTTGACTGGGCCAGTATGGTTGTATTAGATCCTGAATAAAATAAGGTTGCAAGAAGAAATCAAAGAAATGATTCTCTCAGTAATGAAAACCATATTAATTGCATCTCATGTAATATATATGAATACCAGCGTTATCCAAACTCCAAAACAGGGATTCATAACTAGTTATGAAAATTGATTGATCTAGATAATACACATAAACTGTCCTCAAGTCAGTATTGTCACTTTTACATCCAGAAAACATTTGTCCATAAAGGTGTCAAGTTTTACATTTTAATCTACCATGAGTCTGTATACAATACTGTCCCTTTTGTGTCTGTAAAACCTGTCACTATTGCATCACAAAACTTCTCCCATGGAGGTATGAAGTAATTGAATTTCTTTCGTTCTTTATTTGTATGTAAATAAGATTTTTTAACAATTTCACTGCTCAATGTTGAGAGAAGTATCTCTCGAAGCATAGCCCAACATCATTTAAATCATTCAGGTCCATGACACGATACATATATCACATCATTATTAATAATAACAACTGTTAGAACCACTATCACATGTATAGTTTGTCAATGCTGTTCTTAGACCACTGATGTGATATTTATCCTGACTGTTTCAACTTACTCCAATATTTGAAATTGTTAAAAGTTTTGTTGAAACCAGAATACCTCACAGGCAACAACAAATGGTTTTGTCCCTCAGCTGATACCATTTAGGAGAGCATCAAGGATACATATATCACCAATAGTGGATAGTTAATTTTCAAGCTCATGCACTTTGAATTGAGTATTTTACAAATCAATCAGCAGTAAGGAACTGATTCAGACCTGACATTTTACCGTTGTCCATATCTGTTAATGATAATACAGCTTTCTATCATAATTTCACCTTGGTCTCCACAATTCAACATTTATAAGATGCAAAGCAAGGTGGCGAACATTTGTTTTAAGAAATTAGTAGTCTTTAGGTGTGATTACCCCACTTATAACCGCTTGTCAACCAACATGTATATTTTAATCAACAATGTTAAAGTTGATATTGTCTCCTTTTGTTTTAATGTTTTTATGTTGAAACTAGTTGCATATTTCTTTTCATTGCTCTTGTTCTTGATATTGTATTACTTTATTATAAAAGGAGGTAGTTATCTGCACTTTTGGTACCTAACCATGTAACAAGGTTACAGTGTTAGCATTCCTTAGAGTATCTAGCATCTTCTGTTTAAAACCATGGCAAGGTTTATCATTTCAGCTCTGCATTGGCTACATTCATCTCTATTTATTGTCTTTAATCTGGTGTTCTCCTCCTACAAAGGTATTATTGAATATTTTCCACTTTTCTCCTTTTCAAAACAGCAAGTATATATTTTAATTATACGTCCATGTTTTTAATGTTAGGGAGTAGTAAAAATACAAAATTGCTATGGTATGTGAGTCAAATAAAACCTAATGTAGACAAATGGTAATGCAGCTAAAAAACAATTGCACTTTGTAAAATTAACATGAAAAACTTGGAACCTGAAACCATCTTTCCTATGGCTCGGAAAATCAATGTTGTACCTATAATTCAATAAATGACTATATATTTTCCTCATGGTATTTTCAAAAAGACCCAGCTACATTTTTTGTAGTTTGTAAATGTAATGTCCCAAAGTCTGAAACGAATATTAAACATCAATTTCCATTTAGAAATAATCAACCAATTCTTTTGTTGAATGTCAATCATTGCCGTCTGATTACATTTAGAAATTTATTTGTTTCTATACAAAGCAGTTGCTTGAGATTAAGCCTGTTGCTGAAATTTTTCTCACAGTGTGACGAAATATATATGCAGGTTTGGCAGCACTGGGTCATGTTTCAGAAAAATCAGGAAAACTTTGGAAATCTTGTGATATTTCCATATACTCAGGGAAAACTCAGGGAAATCTTTATTTTGTTGTTGTGAGATTCAAACAAGCCAATAACATTTGAGCAGTTTTTAATTATTTTTATGTTTTGTTGTTAGGAAATAATTAATAAATTGTTAATGTTGTGAAATATCTGTCCATGATGATAGCCATATTTATTTCTTGTGTATAAATATGGTATCATAATGTAGATGGGTTTGTTAGTTATTTTTTGTGAAGGTTATTCAAAATGTTGACTCAGGGGGAAAAGTATAAACTTCAAGGGCAAACTCAGGGGGAAAAGTGAAGAAATTGGTCAAAACTCTGGGAACAAAATTTCTTATGTATATCAATTATATGACATTATTCAAGAATGTATGTAGAATAACTTGCACTGAAATGTTATATAAAATTTTGAATGTATAGAGTAAAGATATTCCAGCAACATTTTTGGCATTGTGTTTCCTTTAGGATTCCAGCATATACACGCAGCAACTGGTATTCTCTGTTCTTCATTATCTTCACCATCATTTGCATGTACATATTTATTAGCATATTCTTAGCTGTTGTATACAGAAACTACAGGACACACCTAAAGGTAATAAAAAAGAAAATCACAAAAATGTTTATATATATATTTATATATAAAGAAAAAAGCAAAGAAAGATGTGTTTTTTCTGCTGTATATATAACACAAACACATACATAATACTGGGTCTCACCTATAATTATTGAGTGGGTTTATTACTAATGTAAGATTGCTGCTGTTACAAGACATAGGTGTCTTTAAACGCCTTTTTGAAGCCTTTGTTTATAATAGTAATTGGATAGTCTCTTGGATAAGAAGATATTCCTGTAATTGTTTTAGGTGTTCTTGTTTCCTTACAATATTTAGTGAAATGCAAGGTGATAACTAAAAGCTAATTTTGACCTCCATGTATAACAGAAACAGAGTACTAGATACAACAAAAGAGTTTCTTAACAACCTTGAATTTGAAAAGACAAAATAATTGTATTGAAACAAGAATGGTTAACTATAAAAGCACTAAAAAATAATGAAGAAGTTGTAATTGTAATTAAGACAGGTGTGAAAATGATTTATGATCATTTATATGCTGTAAGAACATATTTAAAAACTTCTCAAAATTGTGACAAGCATGTCTTCAAAAAACATTAAAATATGATAATTTGTAGCGACGTATGAAACTAACTACCTCGCCCAATTTAGTTATTGAAACAACAATTTCTATGGACTTCCTAAAACTACATAAATTTATAATTATTTCAGAAGCAATCAAACATGAAAATACAGAATGTGTAAATGTTGTAGAGCAAGATAATTTAAAGGTGAGACTAATTGTGGCTGATCGTCCACTTTGTCCAGTAAAACCTGTAAGCAATTAATGGACACCTTTAGTTACTCATCTCAAAAAGTTACATAAAAGACAATTTAGATTTTCTGAAGAATAATGAATATATTAAATACATTTGATGATGTCATCCTCCTATATACTAGTATTCACCATCAATATGGATTAGAAGCCATTAAAACTACTGGATTAATAATTATACTAACTTGATTAATAAGATTTCAAAATAATTTATTTTACTATGAATATAATTTATACTGGAAAATAATACATGTGCCTTTAACAGTGATTACTTTAGACAAAACACAGGTACTGCTATGGGTTATCTTGAAATGAATTTTGATAATGTCTGTTAACAAACGTAGGGTGTTATTACAAGCAAATATATATATATATGAAAATGGGAACCGATTTTTAGATGATTGTGAAATTGCATTGGACAAAAAGTCCTCTCTTTATTAACTATTAAAAGTTCTAAATTCCTTACATTTTGTGATCCAATTTACTGTAAAATTTAATGAAACAGAAATGTCATTTCTAGATATACTTATTAAGCAGATTAACATGTTGATATGAATGGATTTCCACATCTATTTTGTTGGAAAACACTGCTATTGTTAATAGTCTTTTAAGGCTGGGACTTGTCTTTTGCTTTGCATAGGTTTGTAGTTGTTATTGAACCCAGGAATTTCATTTTGCTTTAACACTTCAAATGTTGACTTAAGCAGTGGAAATGTATTTGAGTTGTTAGGGTTGTGTGTTGAAATAAACGGTATACTGTTTCCTTGATTAACTTGTTTCAGTTGTCTTAATGCTCCCTGAGATAATTGTAGAGCATTTTTGAATCCTTTGTTTATCAATCTTAGTGGGTATTCTTGCTTAAGCATGTTTTTACATGATTCAATTAGTGTTGTCAATTATTTATTTAAATTTTCTACTATACTACAAATACTAGCAAAACAAAAGGGGATATCTATATTTTGCAATGACTATAATAGTGTTCCATTCTCTTCAAACCTGTATGATTTCCATCGTAAAGTATCCACGCATGCACAATGACATTCCTTATATATATATATAAAACAGATTTTCACGTTTACAAGTCTTTCTCAATATATGTAAGGGATTGTCTACAAAATTCGGTTAAATTTTAACTGAAAATAACCATCTGTGATCGGCTAATCAGTACAGATATGGCTTGAACAGTTTAAACTGCTATCTGTTTGATCAGCTAAATCACGTAGACAGTTGAGATAGATCAGCTATTGATAAGCTAAACTTCGTATATAAAAAACAATTTAGCAGATGTAAATAGCCGTTTAATGATCGGCTATTTTACAAAACTTGTTATTTACCAATGAACGGCTATTTTAAATTTTAACTGATTGATCTTTGCCATTCATCGGCTATATTAGCCGATGAATAGGCTATATTAGCCAATTTCACGTTCAAACATTTTAAATTAGTTTCTATATTCATTGGCAAGTGAAACAAGTTGTTCTTCATCACGATTACATTTTCACGTGTTTATAGATGCACCCATTGTTGTAACCTTTAACCCAAGACGATTGATAAGAAATTTGTTTTAATTTCAACACTCCTCACTTTTTTATGTGAGCCATGGAATGTTAGCCAAGCTTACGGTGTATGTGCAGAGTACTTTCCTTTATCAGATGCAAGCAGACAAAACGTATGTTAAGCGAGAGCATAATGTTATTTATCAGACAAAATAATGTTATGCAGAAAGTGGTGAAGATCAAATCGAGAAGGAAAAAGTAAACATGAAACCGTAACTTGTTTTTAAATAAAAGTTTGTATTTACTGGTAAAGGAAACATTGTGATTTTGTCAAGATCACGATACAGAATTATCAACATTTATTTCAATTTAAAAGCTTAGCCACATGTATCTATCTACTCACATAGCCGATAATAGCTGATTGATGATCGGCTAATTTGCAAGTGGCTATTATCGGTTAAAACTTACCGTTTAAGATCGGCTATTTTTATATATATTTTATATATATATTAAAAATAATAGCCAATATAGTAATCAGCTATTATTATAAAATAGCTGATTACTATATTGGCTATTATTTTTAATAAATTCTATGAAACATCGGCTAAATAATCTCATCGGTTAAAGGTGGATCACTAAATAATGGCTGCAGCTAAAGATATAACAGCTACGGAATTAAATAGCCGACTGAACCTTTAGCCAAAGCTAGCCAAATTTTGTGGACAATCCCTAAATGAGCTTATTTATATTGAAATGTTTATTTTATTGATTGTTTTATTGATTTACTGTTCTTTTATTGTCAATAATGTTTATTTCTGTTAATGCATGCATAACACACTTCCATTATTTTATCATCTCTCTATTGTTAATAAAAAGGTTTTATCCCATTTTATCTCATTCACATATATAACACAGGACAATTATATTGTAATTCTCAAGGCAATTAGTTTGATAAAAGTAGCATCTCTAGTTTGAAATGAAATATTTTATGAAACAATGTGTTTTTACTGTTTATTTTTATAATTATTACACATACTGACACTGGTTATACCATTATTATATATATATAAGCCTTTGAAGTTATGGTACCAATTTGGCCTAGTTCCTGTGGCTGGGTCCGGAGGCTACATTGAA
>JANTOQ010315133.1:0-12696 GCA_027564595.1 Bythotiara depressa | reverse complement strand
TAGAAATTTGCCGTCGAGTATGCCAATGACGACGGCAAAAAATGCTGTCATAGATTTTGTTGGATTCAGAGGGCTGTTTATACTAGTATTTTTGAAAACAAATCACTTTTTCAGTTGAATCACCTAGAAAATCGGAAATTCGGCCATGAAAAAGCATATATGATCGCTTTCTAAAAGCTAGAAAATCGGAAATCCGGTCATGGAAAAGCCTCTATGGAGGATTCTAATGTCTAAAAATCGGAACATATTATATTAGATGTAAGTGCGGCCATCTAAAGTAAGCCTAAAAAGTTTATATGAAAAGAGCTTCCATTCCAAAATATAGGGGGAAAATATACAAATAACGTTGCTTGTTATACCCCCGGGAAATATTAGAATTAGTCTGTGACGTTAAACCACCAGGCAGAAAAAGTTGCATGATTCGACATATTGCCAAGCTGCCCATGTGCAGATTACATTTTCTAGAGAATCACTTTGCAAAAGTTCGAAAGCAATAAAGTTGAAATTTTTTAACTTTTCATAAATCGCTCCTTAAAAGAATCAATCAGATTGACGGAAAATGTAATATCCATTGAAATCATTTATTGACGTCCAGAATCAGTCATGTAGATTTGCTCTGAATATAGCGAATAAAACTGATTGCCAGTTCATATGGAAAAATGCTCCCAAGGGAACCACCTCGAAAACTGTAAATACAGTGCATTCCAATACATTAATTTGTTCCAATCGATTTAACAAACTTCCTTGTGGAGATGTAATGCGTGAAAGTGGAATAAATCACTGCTGAAAAAGTTGAACCATGCGACTTTTTCTGCCTAGTGGAGCACCAGCTTTACCTATGCGGTAATAAAAATTATGATAATTATTCCCAAATGATCATGTAAGTTGAGAAATAGAACAGACTTACTTGAGGTATATTTATTATGTTTTTTAAACTAACAGATCCTCCTGAATAAAACCCTAGGAGGAAGACATCATTTATTATTTATATTATTTTGTTTACAGATGCTGATGCGAATCAATATAACACCGAACTAGCGTAACCAATAAATAAGGTTGCGTAAAAAGACACCGCTTTACAAAATGATCAATAACACTAGCGGCGGTAAGGCACAAAGTACTTTCTTTGTTACCGATGTCTAATTAATTGTCCACGTACATAGAGCATGACTTTCATTTTGGTTAATACTGAAATCCAGCAACCGTGAAAATTTTTGTGTGAGGATATGATGTTATTTTTACTGCTGTTGCAACACGTTAATCCAGGATATTAAGAATGAAGCTTTGTTCTCAAGTTTACTTACTCTAATGCAATTCATATATAAATTTTATGCTATTTTGTAAGAAAGATATTTATTTCATAAGAAAATATAACGTGTTTACCGGGGGTGAGCAGCCTCAGTCATTACATATTTGACTTTTCTTAAGCTGGTCTGTGAAAGTGTGCAACAAAGTACATCACATGCATAATTGCACATATTAATTTTTTTACCCAGTCCTTTTTCCGCATTGTGTCAAGCATTCAGAAAAGCAAGATTTAAACATGGCAGAGGAAAGAAGTTTTGTTTGTTTTTGTTGGTATGTAAGTAGAAGCACAACAATGGCAATATTATGCTATGTTGTAAATATTTCTATTAGACCTAAAAATAGGTTATTTTAGTGGACAATCCCTTTAAAAACTAAATATAACTATTACGTACCAGCAGTACCAAATTCAAGTCTCTTCAATAAGCGTTTACCAAGTTCGTCAAAGTCTTTCATTTCCACTAAATTCCTTATCTGTGCACTGGTGTTTTGATTCTAAAACAAGAAATATCATTGGGAATAATTTTGACACATGAACAAACAACTTCTTACCTGGAAAGAGTTTGTAGACTTGTACACCTTTTGTGTCATCAAGACACATCTAAATGTGTTAGAAGCTCCTTTATCCATATTGAGATAAACTTTCATAGAGAAAGCAAGCAGAAGATCTCTCCAATACAGAGGTTTTCTAGTATTACCATTTCTAAATGTCTCCATAGGAGAGTGGCACTATTGTTTTCTAACAGCTGTTTATTTCAAACTAACAAGACTATAATGATACATTACAAACCATTCTCCATAAACTTCCTATGCACATTATAACAAAGAAATGATCAGCACAGTGGGGCAAAAATACCCGTGATGAAAAGAGATTTTATAGTTTTTTGCTCCAACAGTACCTATTTGTGCTTTATGCCCACTTCATACATGAAGAAAATTGATTTAGTGATAATCAAACTTTCTTTGAACTAAACTATGCTCTGCTCGTTACTTGTAATTGTGAAGAGATAAACAGATTATGATTGCACTCCCGCGGTTTTAAAGTAACTTTTTATAATAAGTATGTCTTGGCAAGTTATTCCATGTTTTTGCAGCTCTGAAATTAAATAAGTTCTTGCTAAATTTACTTGCAACCATTGGGGGGAGTGTTACATTATTTTTGGAAGCTCCTCTTGTATTATGAGTGTGGCAGTTTATTGCCAAATTAGATTTTGTGCACATGTACTCTAAAGCAAGTTGACTCAGTGCTATAAAAATAAGAATTGAATCAGGTTTTTTCCAAATCAATTCATGAACCGTAAAATCACTTTCCCTCCCAAGAGAGCTTCTGACCTGATGCAATTTTTTATCAAGATTGCTCAATCTAAAAGGAGATGCACAAGCCCATGTCAATGAGCAGTAGTGAAAATGTGACATGACAAGTGCATTAATCAGTAGTTCTTTTGCTAACTTGGTTACAAGAAAGAATGTACTTTATTTGGATAGTTTTAAAGATACTTTTTGTTTGAAGTTTTTTATTTGGTAATGCCATTGCAGATTCTCATCAAAAATAACTCCTAGATACCCATGTACCTGACAGTTTTGTTGTCAAGATCTTTTAGTGTATTTTTGTCACCAAAGTAAATACACTTGGTCTTTTTAGTGATGATGGTCATATTGTTTTGTTTATGCCATTTGTCAACATTTGTCATTTCTAACTCTAGATTTGAAATGAGGTTATACACTTTAAATATATTATTATTATTATTATTATTATTATTATTATTATTAATAAGCTGAAAACACTGCATATAAAATGTATCAGATTGGAGTATCGTTTCCGGTGTTTGCCAGCTGGGAATTGTACCCGAAGGTGCATACCACTACACCACTGTGACAGAATTTTCTATAAGGTGTCTTTAGAGTAGAATGTGTATGGAGAATCAGGCTTCTCCATTTAGAAAAAGTAGGGCATGTGACACTTTACACACCTAAAGATAGTTGCACATGCCACATCGTACTAAACAAATTCACATGTCTGGAAAGGTTTGGGTGTGCGATCGGTAAATGAGGTCATATACCACAAATCGCACACCTGAGGCAATTCCATGGTGTAGAGGAGTAAAATCAGTTGTATTTGGTGTTTCTCCTTATAATAAACCTAAATTAACACAGAGAAGATGCAGCTTTCTTTTTCTAGTGCAACATGATCCCGATATACAACTCAAACTAACAGCATCAATGTGAAACTGGGACCCCTGTTCTAGGATTTGTAAACTCCACATGCTACTAATTTACCAAACCAGTTCTTACAAATTATAGATGTATTGATTGATTGTTCAATAATTTTCACCCATTCTTGTTGTACAGCACCACATACATGTAAACAAGGCAATTGTTTATTTTCTGGTCATAATTTCAATCTAAATGTATTTTATTTATAGAACTTTTTTATTATGACTCCCACAGGTCGACATATACTTATGTTTTCATTTGTTTCTAACCCATAGATTTCCCTCCACTAAGTGAATCAACCACGCACACAGCAAAACCCCATCCTTGGAACGTTGACAGTTTAATCTTGTTTCCTTTTGTTTCACTTGCCATTTTATTACCAACTACTGGGAACTACTAATAATTCACACCAATTATTTTTGTATATAAACAAACAGGACTGGGGACCTTTTTTTGATGACTTCATAATGGCAACATATGCTGCTGTTATGTATTATCGAAGCGTAACTTATCAGAGCAGTTGAAGGAAACATTTTCCAAGAGAAGAAATATTAAAATACATAGGAGAAAAACATATTTTGGTTGTTACTTGTTGGGGCATGCGATTAAAGGTACGCATAGGAGCTTTTGGGGTGTAATGTGCTTGTGCAATCGCATGCCTCAAACGGAGAAGCATGAGAATATGCTGTTTTTAAACTGCACAAAGGCAGCTAAAACAGCTTAAAAGCACCTCATTAGCTAATTTAATATAATATGGAAGATTAACACGACCTTTGATTTATTCTGGCTTATATTTGCCATGGTATTCTTTTGGTATCTTTCACCATTCAATATCCCATCTCACTTTTGATATTGAGCATGCCCCATAGTAATTTGCTGACATGACATTGACTTGCTCATTTTTTCCCATAAGTCATCTAAATAAATCACTTACACATGGAGGTGTGAAGTAAATTCATCCTCATTTTTCATTATAAACAAACATTTTCACCAATCCCACTGTCCAATGATGAGAGAAGTATCTCTTGAAACATAGCCCAGCATTAAATTATTCAGGTCCATGATATGGTCAAGTAGTCATACAGTCAAACTTATTTATTTTACTTGCAGAGATGCACTTTCTTACTTGTATTTCTTTTACTGCATGGGCACTTGTTGGTCACTATGTGGGAGAATTGATTGGAAAAATTATTATTAAATACAAAACTTACTTCATTAAATAAGAATAAGAGAAGGTCATTTCCATGCATTCATTTGGAAAGAAATATAAAAGTTTGTTTACGTTTTATCAATCAAATTCTTCTTGTGGATCAAGCATACTTTTTTAAGTAAGGAACACAGGAAATAACTCACACATGTCATTGACTCTAAAATATCAAGTGATATGTTGTGCAGAATGTTTCATTATTACTTGTGCCATTATATTTACATATGTTCTATCAGATTGTTAAGGTTGTATTGTATATTATAAAACCTTTCTTCTTCTTCTAATTAATATATATAGATTAAAGAAAGATATAATTGTTTATGTGGATATCTTATCACTGTGGGAATCTATCAAAGAGTTGATTCAACATCATGCCAGTCATACAGTGCCCAATAGATGTTGGCAATGTTGATGCCGCCATTGCAGTGGCACTCCTGATGGTCCATAACAATGTCCACACTGCAGCTGTTGAAAACAGGACTCCAAAGATTGATAGACCACCTATATAAAAAGGATCATCTGAAGAACATGGAATGCCTTACGGACACGATGGCAGATGTTCAAGCATGGCACCAATTTGAACCCAGCAGAAATTGTCCAACACCTGTTCCAGTGTTGTGAAGAAGACCTGAGCAATGATATCATCAAGAGTCACCCAAATGCAGTCACAGGAATGGGGAAGCAACTCCTCAATGCTATTAAAAAACTTGTAGACATTCCTTGTGCCTACTCCATTGAATGTTCAAGTAAGTACAACATGTACCCAACAAGTTGACTTCACAATTACATTGTGAAGGGTTTAACAGGACTCGTTGATGATGACATAAAGAAGGAAGTGTTGGGATGGGCTGAACTAGATACCAAGAATGTCCAAGAGACAGTCACTTTCATCGAAGCCAAAGAAATGGCTTGTGATGCTCTAACAAAACAATCTGTAGCTGCAGTAGTCTCATCATCATACAAGGAAAAGGGAAGGTCTGATGCATGTCTTAAGATAAAGACTACATAAACTTGAAACAGCATCTGTTGCATTGAGGAATACATCCAGTAAGAAAGCCACTGGACCACCACATCTATGATTCCCATGATGGATGGAGGGAAGCCGAATCAATGCAACATCAAACCCTTCGACTCTGCCTTACTACGGAGAGAAGTGACTATGATCATATCGGAGCAGCATCCAATAGGTTTCATCGGGTTTCCCCATCCAATGTCATCACAGTCACTGATACTGGCACACAAAGATACCTATGGGGCCTGCAAGACTTCTACAGATGTGGATTTAAGCAGTCAGACCTCCTACCAGTGAAACATGTACTGT
This sequence comes from Bythotiara depressa, assembly GCA_027564595.1. Lineage (NCBI taxonomy): Eukaryota > Metazoa > Cnidaria > Hydrozoa > Anthoathecata > Bythotiaridae > Bythotiara > Bythotiara depressa. Next base: position 6,649 of record JANTOQ010315133.1, on the reverse strand, counting down.
TTGCCACTAATAAGGAGAAAATACAACTTGATGGTGTGATCTTCATTAGATTGACAGGAGTTGATATCATTGGACGAACCCACACAGCTCCAATCATGGCATATGTTAGCCCAAACACTCAAGAGGTTTTACCTATCAGGAGAAGTGTTTGAGTGTGATCTCGAAAGATTTTCATCAAATTGGAGCTGCCATGGAAACATCTGCCATGGAACACAAGAAGTCTGTGTTGGTTCCCAACCAGAATGCTTCCTCCAATTCAAAGATGATGGAATGGCTTATTGATAGGTTTGTGGCATCAACATTTAACAAATGCCCTCACCAACAACTACCAGGGATGACCGATCCAGCAGGCTACGAAATTTGTATCTTTGGCAGAAAAGTTTCTTCATTTCCGCCATTTGATCGTTGCAATAATGACAGAATAATATTTCCTTGTCAGATTTTGGAATCCATGTGGGCCGTAAGCATGAGTGTGTGGATCTGACAATTTGAAACCGCGTAAAAATACAAACACTTCTTACTTCAAAGAAACATTTAAATGTGTGCATGCATATTCTATTTTGAAAAACATTACTGCCATTATTATGATTTTATGGCTATCGTGAGTGAGATTTTTAGGAAAGCTTACATGCATAAGAATATAAAAGCAGCCCCCACTCCATGCACACATATGTTACCAGTTTCAACAGTTTTTATATTATGTGTAGCTGAATGAAAGAGTCTGGGAAAGAAGTTTGTTTTAGATGACTTTATTATTTATCCATTTTAATCGGAACAGAAAGGAAGAGTTTTTCCAGCCAGTAATATTAATCAGAAACTTCTAGGGGGTGAGAGTATGAATGGGATTTATTAATTTTTACTATGTTGAGAAAGTGTTTATTCAAGTTATGTTTAAAATTAGAATATTTAATATATACCCCCTGCAATGTTTAGAAACAAATTACAAACATGTTAAACAAGTACCTATTAAATTACACACATGCTGCAAATGTCTTTAATATTCCAATATTATATAATTATATATTATTAAAATATGATATAAAATTTCAATTTGAAGAGTTCTCATTTACTTCTATACCTTGTGTTTAATTGTTTGTTTAATTATTCTACTGTAGAATTCTACAATTATGTAAGGAGCGAAGCACCATAATGTAATTGGGATTTTATGAATAAAATCGAAGTACGATCTAATATTGTTTAATCGAGCCCAATCTCATAGCATATTGGAACCCAGACAAACTTTTTTTTTTACATTGGTTTTTATTATAAGATTAGGAGATGTGAATCTTTAATAAGAATAACCCCTTTTATTTCATTTGTTTATGTAAACACACTTATATATACACATGTTCTTTAGGAATAATTTGCGTACTTTCAGTTACCTAAATGGAAGAAAATAACATGGACTTCTGTTAAAGTTCTGGGCTGGTGGGTGGGACAATATTAGATCGTACTTCAATTTTATTCATAAAATCCTAATTACATTACGGCGCTTCGCGCCTTACATAATTGTAGAATTTTTATCAATCTAATATTGGTTAATCGAGCCCAATCTCTATAATATTGAAACCCAGACTCTCATTCACCCTCTGTTCAAAGCACCTAGGTCCTAGAAAACACAGCCATTTGAAATAATTGAGCTGAATTTGTTATAGGTTTGTGGTAGTGTTTTTGGCAAGTGGATTTTCCAGACCGCTGACCACGTTGTAAAATATCCTCCAGGGAAAGTCCCATTATTTTGGCTTTAGATGTGGAGGCTGAGTGACATGAATGAGCTTTAAAAATAGACTCTTTAAGGATAACCTTTACCCACCCAGATATTGTGGATTTTGCCACCTCATTATGAGGTTTCAAAGGGCTTATTAACAGTGGATGTTTTACTCCTGAACGCCATTTTATTGACCCTTTCAAGTATTCATCTAAAGCATGGGTTACACACAGATCTTTGTCAAATGCAAACTCTAAGAATTCTAACTTTGAAGGTTGTTTTCCATTTTTCCAACTTTTAGTAACTTGAGAAAAATGGAATATATGGAATATATAAGATGTTTGTAACTTGGTCATGTATCTTATGTCTAGAAATTTTAATTCTGATCCTCTACTAGCTGATGTCCAGAGCTAGTAATATAGTCAACTGCAATGTCAACAGTCCATCAGACAAATCCTCGATAGGTGACAATTTTTTCAAATATGTCAGCACTTGCTCAACATCCCATATGTAAGTATATCTTGGTTTCAGTGGGTTAGAATTGAATACCCCAGTCATTAGTTGACACACCTTAGGATGCTGTCCTACTGGGGTATTTTCTATCAAATCATGGTAAGCAGATATGGCTGATCTATGGCTATTTATTGTACTATATTAATTTGTCTTCAAAAAGATGCTAAGAAATCTAATACAAAATTTACAGAGCATTTAGTGGGATCAACCTGTTGTTGGCTACACCAGCTAACCCACTTTTGCCAGGACGATTCATAATTAGTAATCGAACCCTTGCATCTGGCACTTATGATAAGTTTTTCAGCTCTTTCTGAAACTCCTTCACTTGCCATGTTCTCCCAGAGATTTTCCAAGCCACTAATTTTAATGAGTTGTTCTGTATTTAGTGGGTGGGAATTTCCTTGAGGATCTGTTAACATATCTGGCAATTGAGGCAGTAACAGTGGGATCCCTACAGCCATTTCCAACAACTGACTGTACCAGGGTTGTGTGTGCCAGCTGGGTGTTAATAGAATTATACATATCTCCTCCTTCCATACTTTGGTCAAAACTCTTCCTATGAGTAAGAATGGAGGGAATAATGGGTAAAGATGAGACCATTCCTGTTGTAAGGCATCTGTTGCCTGAATTTTTGGGTCTGGCCTCCATGCCATGTAAGCTGGCACTTGGTGAAATATTTTGGAGGCAAACAGATCCATGTCTGGTTGACCCCAATGATGACATATTTCCTGAAATACGTGAGGAGATAGTAACCACTCGCTTGAGTCGTGGAAATGTCTGGAAGCCCAATCTGCCTTGCTGTACAGTATCCCTGGGAGGTATTCTGCAGTAAGTGTGATCTACTTCACAAGGAGGAGTGATCATATTTTCTTTGCTAATGTAGTCACATCTGGACTGCGGGTTCCCCCCATTTTTACTAGGTAAGACAGAGCAGTCATGTTGTCCATTTGAACATGAACTACCCTGATAGTGAACATTTTGGCAATGTAAGAAGGGCCAAATGTACTTCTTTCAATTCTAAATAATTTATGTGGCGCATTGATTCCGGTTGAGTCCATTGTCCACTTACAGAGTTCCCCTGGCAGTATGCTCCCAAACCTTTCTTGGATGCGTCTGTTTGCACAGAACTTGTGACTTTGGGGAAAGTAAATTCCTCTCGTTGGACAGACGTAGGTTGTTTATCCACCAATGAAGCTCCTCCATAAGAGTTTTGGTTTAGTTTCACTATGCTTTGATAAGAACTTTTTATTTTCAAAGTCTGTATCTGTTGTTGTTGCAAGTATTGAAATTGAAGGCAGGCTAGTAGTACAGCCTGTGCCTGTGGAGCTTAGAGATCCTATCAAACTTGTTAGTTTCCACAAGGTAATATGAGTCTTCCCCATATACTTCTTGACACTGAGCAATGAGCTTGATTACTTTCTCCTCAGGTAAAGTTAATGTCATATTTACTGAATTTATCACCATTCCCAAGAACTCTATTTCCTGTACTGGTACAAGCAGAGATTTCTTTAGGTTGACAATAAATGCTGGAGGTTGCAAGAGAAAAATCAATGTGTTGAGCGGTTTTAATACCCTTCTATTGTTTGATTCATGAGAAGCATGTCATCTAAGTAAATTAAAATCCAGATATTGATTCAGCGTAAAATTGCAATTGGTATCTTCAATAGTTTTGTGAAGATCCGTGGTGCTGGACCTAGCCCAAAACAAAGGCAAAGAAATTCGTATAGGCTGCCTTTCCACAAAAACATACAAATTTTTTTGATCTCCGAGCTAGAGGTATGCAAAAGTAGGCATCCTTCAAGTCCACCTTGCCCATAAAGTCGTTCTCCTGCAACATCTCTTTTACTAAATGCAGGCCCTCAATTTTGAAATGTTGATATGGGAATGTAAGCATTCAAGTTCCTTAAATTGATTACTGGTCTGTTTCCTCCATCCTTTTTATCAAAGTATAAAAAGAAACGTTTAATAAGAATTATCCACATACTAATGTGGCAAGGAATACCGAAGGGGCAATATGGCCCTGTTTCCATGGCATTCCTCATGTGTGTATATGGAAAAAAAAAAAAAAAAAAAAAATTAGAGGTGTAGTATATATATAGTTAATTAATAAATGGTGTTAATAATAAAAGTATATATTATCTTCCTTTTCCTGTAAGGATTCTTTAATGTTATGCTTAAAAGTATTAGAATTCTTAACTAATTTTAAATCTGAACTTAACTCATTCCACATTTTTAGGGCCTATAATGAAAGTGACTTATGCCAATTTCTATATAATCTACATTATATGAGTAGATTGGGGTGGTATTATAAAAAGAATATATCTCAGATATATAAGCTGGTGATATGTTTTTGCAAAACTTATATGCACTCATACAAACACATTGATAAAATCTTTCTGCTGTAGGTAGCCAATTTATGTTCCTAAATTCCTTTATGCCAATGTGAGTTCTATTTCCTAAATTTAAACAAAACCGGATATATTTGTTTTGAGCTATTTGTATTTTTTTAGAAAGCTTTTTATACTTGGATACTTTAGAAGCCATGGATTCACCTGAGAGGCAGTTACTTAGTATACATCCGAGATAGGTTACATTAGTATATTGTTTGATTTTGATATTTCCGTGCCTTATGTCTAACTCATCCAATGTTTTTAACCATTTTTTGTTCCAAAAAGATATGTGTAAGAGTGTTATTCTTTAACTTTTACTATAGGATGTAATATCGATGCAGTAAAGTATTCCCACTGGATGCATTTAAGCAAATCATTTTCAGAATAAAATAAAAAGATCAAAGATTTTCCATTACTAAGAAGCATTAATTACTTCAAAACAAACAGAAAATTATACTGTAAGTCAAAAATAAATGAAAACAAGTGTCTACAGTAGAAAAGATCTTCCGTTATATTTTCACTGCAGGAAATAAGTCAAACTGTCTTTGAAAAAGTGTTCTTAGGATACTCTCACAGTTAGACATGAAGCAAAAAAGCTTTAGAAAAGTGTTCATGGCACATTTTCACAACAAGAAATGAAGTTAAACAACCTTAGAAAAGTGTCCACTGCAAATTTTCACAACTAGAAATGAAGCTAGCTAAACGACCTTAGAAAAGTAAATGTTTCACATGGAAATACACAAAAATGACTTTAGAAGAAAAGCGTCTCAAAAAGAACAAAAAAAAGGCTGGAAAATATATATATAAAACTTTTACGCAGTAACAAAATATCTTTCACACCATTTAATGACTGTGGTAATGATGTGGTAATGGAACGATCGTTACTGCCAAATTTCGTAGCCTGGTCCAGATATAAAACTTCATGTTGACTCCAAAGCCATACAGGCGGCTGTGCAAACTCCAGCAACAGTACCACTACACAGCAGGAGGAAGTGGAAAAACAGTTCAATGACGACGTTTGTCTGGGAGTACTGGTGAAAGTTCCAATTGGCGAGCCTTCACTATGGTGCCACTAGATGGTTCTCACAAGAAAGTCTGACGGAAGCCCCAGGTGGGGTTGACTTTCACTGCTGAATCGCCACTGCCTCAGGGAAACTCACTATACAAAACCACCATTTCAACAGGCCAGGGCAATCCCTCCCAACACATGGAAGTTCGTTGCAGATGCATGGAATGGATACCATTCAGTTCCGATTTGCCAGGAAGACCACCACCTAACCACATTCATCACCCTGTTGGGAAGGTACAGGGAGAGAGTTGCACCCCAAGGGTTCCTGGCTAGTGGTGATGGTTACACAAGGAGACAACACAGCCATGTGGGACACAGGCCTGGAACAACACTGGTGGATGATAGACTTTCTGGAACAGCATTGTCCTCAATGAAAGGAAACTCCAGTTTGGGCAGAAAACAGTGGAGTTTGCAGGATTCAAGATCTCGGAAACAAGGATCCATCCTCTCAAGAAGTTCTTAAATGCCATACAGGTTTTTCGACACCCACACGACTCACTGATGTTAGATTATGGTTTGGCCTAGTGAATTAAGTCACCCATTATGATCAGTTGACAGGCATCGTGACTCCTTTCAAGCCACTATTAAGTTCCAAGGCCATATTCATATGGACAGAGGAATTGAACACTACTTTTAAGTCAAAGATTGCAATTGTCAAGGCCATTGAGAAAGGAGTGGAAATTTTTGACATCTACACGCGACCATATGCTTGAGACCAGACTGGTCAAAAACTGGAATCTGGTTTTTTATCATAGAAACACTGAGACTGTACATCCATGTCACCAGGCTGCTGCGACAATGGATGAAGTATCACATTAGCAGGATCCCGCTTCCTCAAAGTGTTCATCCAAATTAATATGACTTGGAGCAGCTATTTATTTACGTTTTTCCAGTTTATTTGTTGTAGTACCTATTTGCTTATAGTTCATTTGCATTTGGTTTTTGTTATAGCATCCCTTTTCCTCTCAA
>JANTOQ010314911.1:0-12698 GCA_027564595.1 Bythotiara depressa | reverse complement strand
CCCTATTTCGTAGACCCCCTCCCCGGTATCAAGTATCGACAAGATTGTTATACAGGATGGATTATGCTCTAATTTACTGCAATAACAAATAACGCTATAATTCTTACAAGCTTAGTAATGCTCTTAAATAACACGGAAATGTCCTTACATGACGCAGTAATATTTTTTTGTATCATCTTGAACTACATTTATATGATAATGCGCTATACATTTGGATTGTATCACCGTGTAATTTGCATGGTAAAATAATGCTTTTTCATGTCAATGTAGTACATTTATTAAGCTTTAAATTCTTTTACATGATAATATAACGCATTTAAATGAGAATGTGATATTTGTACTTGGCAGCGTAATACTTCTATATGGTATTACCATCATTTACATGAAATGTAATGATTTATATGATTATGTCATATACTTTAACATGATAATGCACCATGGATATATACCTTTGCATGCTTATGTCATACTTTTACATAGTAATGCAATATAATTACATGAAGATAACATGCATTTGCATTTGCATCTAAGGTAGTACTGGTTGAAGCGGATAGTGTTAATATACATTCTTACCATGTTTGCTACCAGTGATCATTTTCAATGTTATGAAATGGAGGTGGTAATAAATCCATACCAACTTCATAGTCAGTTACGTTTATGTATCTAAAAGATTAGGTAATTATTTGCAAATGTCGCGATTTTGAGCGAGTACGAGAAAACTAAAAATTAAGAAAAGTTAAGAAATGAAAACATGTCAATGTTAAGGTACTATAAAATTAAAATGTTTTGCTATTAATAAGAAATTAAAAGGAAAGAAAAATTAAGAAATGAAAACGTGTTAACGTTAAATTATTATAAAATTAAAACGTTTTTCTATTAATATATTACTGATAAGTGTAGATTCTTGAGAAAGCAAAGAAATGTAATGTTTGTTGGTCAATAGCAATATTCAGAGTAAAGTATGTTTAGGTTCAGCAAAAATACATTCAGGATTAGTATGTTGTATTCAGGCTCAGCGAAAACTATATTTAGCTTCAGCAAAACATATATTGAGGTCCAGCAAAAACTGTATTCATTTTCAGGGCATTATATTTCAGTATAAAGCATTTCTAATTTTAACAAACAAATATATTGGCCACAATCAACATGTTTACAAACAAGTTCAGTTAATGGTTTAGAATGCTTTTATGTTTAGCATTAACATATTTTGCACAGCATAATTGCATTCAATTCAGAATGGTTTAAGATATTCAAAGTTGCTAGTCTAGTGGTGGACAAGTTTTATTTATTTCTATTTAATTATTTTTTCTATAAACATAACATAAAATTACAGCGTTAACAAACATTTAATAAACTAAATATTAATTAAACAATATAAAAACACGGACATTTACATGGGAAAAAAATACGAAATGAGACCAGCATAAAGGAAATGATATCTGCAAGGAACAAGGGTGATATCCACAGAGACCATACCCCTGTACCGTATAAGAAAGTAAGAAATATAAAGTAATATGTTTAAATTAAAGGGACATTTGAAGAAGTAACTTTATTTTCACAAATGAGATCAATCAAACCGTTTACAGCGTGGTATAAAATTGATTACACCTAGAGAGTATAATTTTGTTTATATTGGCTTTGTAATTATCACTACCATAAGGAGAATTTGCACAATTAAAGAACAATTTAGAGGGAAAAGGGATAGAGCATTAGCACACAGTTTGTCAAACAAGATAGAACTTGGGAAGAAAAGATAGGGCAGCGCAAAAGGAAATATTCGTTAGTTTCATGTGATTTAGTTCCGCATAAGCATATTTTGGAGCAAAATCATGATTGTCAAAATAAGACCAAAATGTCAATATCACATACCATTCCGACGTAATCAACAACGCTGAAGTATACAAATACCGCGGAGTCAAACTAGATCCAGCACTAAATCTCGACGAACATTTCAATTACGCGTATAAAAAAGCATCTTCAAGACTTCGACTGTTATGCAGAATACGACCCAACCTAACTTCTACGGCAGCACTGCGTATATACCATGCCCTGTTATAACGTATTGTTCGCTGACAAACTACTTCCACTAGCCATACCGATCGAGGCTACTGGAGTTACTGGACGCCAGAGTTCGAGATATCATTCAACAAAAGGACGCTAAAATCATGTCAATATATCAACAACACCAACGACAGCTGTGTACAAATGCATGAACGGTGACGTCCCAAAATTCCACGACTATTTCAATGTAATATGCCACAACGTCCGAACACGTAACAATCAACACCTTCTTCGCCTTCCAAAAGTCAAGCTCGAGTCGACTAATAGAGCGCTCTTCTACAATGGTGCGATCACTTACAACAACCTGCCACTAGATATCCGATGTGCAGAGAATCCGAAAGCGTTCACAAGAAAGTTGAACAATTTTATTGTACATTCTTAGTTTTCAATATTTTATAAATATTTTTAAATCCTGTAAATTTTTAACTTTCGGTTTACGTTTTATTAGTGCCTAACCGAGAGTCATAACTTTTATCCTCAGATGTCTCTGTCGTACAAGAATTTATACCATCGTTTTCAGAGTGGCTCTCTATCACCTTACCTCTCCATATGTCATCTAGTCTCATCCTATCCTGCCATGTATATCACTCGATACTCTTACTTTTGTTTAGAGTTTTTTTTACATGAGTATTTTATTGTTTATAGTGTAGTTAATATAACGTAATGTTTACTTTTAAAACATTGTTTAAAACAGGACTGGCAGGGAAAACAGTTGATTATTACTGATACAAAGAACCTGTATAAGGATTACTTAAATAAATAAATAAATAAATATTGGTCTTATTGTATTGAGGAAATTATATCGGAACTTTTGCCCTCTAAGTGGACTAAGACCTAGCCCAGTCTAGTTAGTAACTTAAGTCCATTAGGGTAAGCAGGTGGTTCAGAGGTTTTTATAAATGTTAGTAAAATGTTTTGAATGACATTGGTGAAGGGAAGTTTTTAATAGTAGTATCTAGCTATTCCCAAGCCATGGCACACTATGGAAAAAAAGAAACAATGAAACCATTAGTTCTAGAAGCTGTAGAATTGAAAGATCTAACAGAGCGAAGATTATGAGATAAATTTCTAGTTGTCGGTAATAAATTATGTAAATATGTTGGAGTTTTGTGATTTATAATTTTGTAGTAAAAACCAAATCGTCTACACCACCTTCTATCTCTTAAACGTTCAACACCAAGCTCACTGTAACGTTTTTCACGATTCCTACCAAACAGGGCCTCTGTAAAGAAGTATTGTATTGTGTAGATTCTATTCTGCTGTAAAATGTATCATTAGATGGGTTATCATAGATTATATCACCAAAATCTACATGTGATCTAGCAAATGATTTGTAAATGTTAATTAAGACACGTCTTAGCAAAAAATTAAAAAGACGTCTAATTAACCCTATGCCTTTATTGGTTATGGAAATCTATTTCTTCAAGTGATGATCGAAGTTGAGCTTTTGTCTAATATCATGCCTAGGTGTTTATGTAAATCTTCGCGAGCATAAATGCTATTATTGAGATGGGTTCGTATTTCCTTTTGATGCAGAAAATAATATTTCTTAAGCTTGCATTAAAGGAAATGGATTTAATTATATTGTCCACTTACGGACAATTCTACAAAGGGCGCATAAATATGATATTCAAAACATTCGTCGTTTTTCAAAATACATTAAGAAGCACTAAACGGATTAATATGATCTTTCGCAAGAGAACATGGTAATTTTGTTGGATTTTCTTTGGTTATAGAGTCACTTGCTGTTCATAGACAACATACCAGGGCCTGGGGTAGCATTTTACAAGTTGATCTACCTAATTAAAGGCTAAGATGAGATATGGCAATGGATGATGGTGAGTATGGAAATTTGTACAAATGGTAGGTGAGCAAAAAGTGCAATTCTCTCAATTCCACAAGTCAGTTATTCATTTCCACATTCAGTTCCTTTATGGCAAGAATATCAACATCATTCCATGGCATTTTAAACTATAACGCTGTTAGACCTGGACGTTCTCAACCCATGCAAACCTGGGGGTGGGTGGTTGATTTGGCTTTTCTGGTCACCGAAATATTTCTTGTAATGTCTCTAGAAATGATCAACATTGTGCAATGACATTTTTGGACTCATTAGCAATATAAATATTTTTTTTATTTACATCAGCATTTGTTAGTCATGCCATCATAAATGGGAGAATGTTTAATTCAATATCTCGGTATGTAAAATATAAATAAAGCATTATCAACATTAAAATCTGCTCTGTAAAGTTCTAATTGAATTAGCAACGAAACAAAAATAGTACATATATAGCAATAATATATTTATATACATGGTTTGTAGAGTTTATGTAAAATATTATATGGAATATTTTTTTGCAAATGTACTTTCGGGTAAAAAAATGCCTCTTTACCACTAAAAGTTTAAAAAAATGTTTTTTTGTACTTGCACACCCTCCACGCCTAATAGGGTTAAAAGTGCCGATTACCGATAATCAGCGTGTACAAAGAAGAGCGACTAAGATAAGATTATCCCTTAAATATATTTTCCACTCTGATTAGAAAACATTGTGACTGAACATAAAAAAAAAATTCTTAAAAATATCGCTAAGAAATCTCCGAACATAAACTCTCTTATTTATGAAGTCGTAATAAAAATTAATTGTCAACAAAACCTGATTATAATTTTTACTGAGCCTAAATACAACACCTTAAACCTATATAAATATTTTGATCAATCTGAACATACTTTTACTGGTGAATATGTCTACTGAAAAACAACTATAGCAAGTTCATCTAATTTCTGATATTCCTATTTCCTTATTATGAAAGATTATCCCTCTAAATTTAGTAAACTTACCTCTGAATGAGATTCGATTTTGGTTGTTTGTTGTTCAATAAATTAGCCATCTACTAAATTTAACACAAAGAAGCTAATAATTTTCCGTATACACATTAAAAATAATGTCCGTCTTGTGTTTAGTTTTCCCTCCTAAATTATTTATATATTTTAATATATTGAATATAATTAAATACAGTAAACATGAATACAAATAAACAATTCACAAATTCCTTCTTATTCATTTTTTAACATCTTGTTTGACATTTCTTACCACATAATGAATGTTTGTTTTTAAAATTAATTTGTTGGCTCCAACGGAAACACTAAATTCCAATGAAATATTAAAAACTTTACCGGTTATAGAGATAAATGCTTCTCCATAAATTCGTATACGCATGTTTTCCAATAGACCTTTGGAAATATAGCACATTGCATTGTTGTCTCTCCAGGGTATAGGGACGTTGTTTCTATGTCAACAAAGCGATCAGGGATAATAATATTTGTGATTTACATAGGGATTTGCTTCATTAGATGACAAGTTGTGCCACAATTGTGAGACACATCATTTTAACAGTTGGATGTGGTTACAGTGAGGCATATGAACACATATTTATATTTCTGCAGTTATTGAGTATTGTGTCTCACTGTGACATAATAAAACATGCGCATCTAAAAAGCAAACCACGCATGTAGCAGTGGGTAAAGGTGCCTGGAACCTGGTTCTTATCATTACTAATATTACAATGTCATATAACGTGATTTATAAGATCTCTTAAAGATACTTTTGTTTCGTATTTGGCAAATCGCATTCCGCCTTTCTTGTTGTTCTTGATTGTCATATATATTGTCAAAGCAAATACATAGGAATGATCAATGATGGTGGATGAGGACACGTGATGAGCGATATGAGTTAAAATTTATTGTTGGAGGCTTGTTTTAAAGTTATGATTGTGAGTTATTACTGAGTAACATTTTAAACAGTATCGATGTATTAAAAGTGTAAAATGTTTATAATAAAAAACGTTTTGCTATTAATCAGTTCTGAGTATGCCAATAAAAAAGATTTTATAAAGCAAGAAAGAAGTTAAAGAATGTACATGTCAGATTAGATTTAACAAAGCAAAGATATAATGTTTTGGTACATGCTAAAAAAAATGACTAAAGATAATGAAAAGGTAGATTTTGTATAAGCGGGATATAAATTGTCTCCTGAGGGTTCGTCATTTTACTGGAACGGGGTGTTTCTTTGCGTCTTGTGAAGAGCTAGAGGGTATTTTAGAAAATGTGTTGTCTTATTTGGTAATTTCTTATAGAATTTGCTCACGGTTGTTATAGGCTTCTTATATTAATAATATAATCTTAAAACTTTTGTCTCAAGAAAATTAAAAAATTCTCAAACTTAATATTTCCACTGTCTCATACTTGATATTTACAACTTATTTATTAATTTATTTTATAAAAATTATTAGAGCAAATCAGCTATCTCAATAGACTTAATTGTCAATCATTGCTCTTCGACAAGCTTAACGACTCCCACTTTGACTATGCTTTCTAGCATATTAGTTGAGTTGATTTCGTGTTACACATACCGGGGTTATTTATGCGTTGTAATTAGTAATGTATCATGTTTCTTTGTACTATGTTTGAGGTCATTATGGATTAAATATCTCTTCACCACGGAGACTATCAAAGAACGTATATTTATTATAATATGGATGTAAGTCTAGAATTATATAGGACGTGTATAGGTATGTTTCATAAGTATAAATATCATACCAAAGAGTTGGCAATGTCTGGTTTCTCATTCTTTATGTTTCTACTTGCACTATGTTATCTTAATTTGTTGTCTATATACCTCATTAGCTGTCATAAATTAAACCATATTTGTATACAATAAAGAATTTATAGGGAAGTTATATTTCTGTTATTATTAGCTAGCTACTTATGTTATATACAATCCGTACTTACGTTATGGATATATAGAAATCAACCCGGGGCCCTATTAACGATTGGAATCTAAACAGTATTGCAGCAGATAATTTTACCTCTTCTTTTAACAGAGACGTATTTGGATTCTTCTTATTTAGTTGATGACCCAAGATTAAGCTTACAAGGGTATTCATCTTATCACTCATCTAATAGAAAACGAGGAGGAGTGTGTATTTATTACAAAAGTAATCTTCGTTTAATATATAAACCTGAATTAACTCCCATAAATGAATGCTTAGTGTGTGAATTAAAAATTAAAAAAAGAAAGAAGTTTCGTTTCTGTTTTATATCGATATAAATAATAATTTAACTCAACTTATAAATGCTCCAACTCATTCATTACCAAATTCAGCATCTTGTATTGACCTAATTTTCACTTCCCAACCAAATTTAGTTACTGTATCTGGTGTTCATGCTTCTTTATATGAATGATGTCATCATCAAATTATTTATGCCAAAATTAATCTGAAGGTTTATTTCCCCTGCATATGAGCGTCTTGTTTGGGACTACTCCAAATCAGATATAAATCTTATACAAAGTAGCATGTGTCATGTTGACTGGGAGAGGGCATTAAATAATCTCCAAGTTGAATTTTTTACGGATTGTATTCTTAATGTTTTTAAAAACTTTGACCTAATAAAACTATTATTTGTAAGGACAAAGATCCCCCTTGGATGACAAATTGAATTAAATAAATGTCCCCGTTCACAAAAGATTTTTCTCCCTGACAATCAGGATTTCGTAAAAACGATCCATGCCTTTCAGAGTTACTTGCAATAACCCATGAAATATATACAAACTTTGATGCCTTCCCCCATCTTGAAGCGCGAGGTGTATTTTTATATATATATATAAAGCATTTGATAGGGTCTGGCATGAAGGATTAATACAAAAACTAAAGTATTATGGTGTCAGTGGCCTTCTAGTAAATATGATAAAACGTTTTTTATCCAATCGTTTGCAAAGAGTAGTATTAAATGGACAATCCTCGTTATGGAATGTTATTCTAGCAGGGGTACCTCAAGGTTCTATACCGGGACCCTTGTTTTTTCTGATATATATAAATGATCTCCCAGATGGTTTACATCTATTTGCCGATGACACGTCACTCTTCAAAGTTCTTCACAATTATGATAGGTCTTCAAGCTTATTAAATAATGATCTAAAAATATATCTAATTGGGCATTTAAATGGAAAAATTATTTTAACCCTGACCCCTGTAAGCAAGCTACAGACTTCCTGTTTTCAACGAAACAAAATAATATACAACTTCCAATATTACATTTCAATGACGGTGATGTTTCATCGGTGGAAACACATAAACATTTAGGAATGGTCTTATACAAAAAGCAATATTTTCACCAACATATAACAGAAAAAATATCCAAAGCAAACAAAGGTATAGGCCTAATCGAAAGTCTTTATAAATTCTTACCAAGAAAACCATTGGTGAATATCTATAAATCTTTTATTAGACTTCGCTTAGATTATGGCGACATAATTAATGATAATCCAGATAACGAATCTTTATGTAAAAAAAATTGAATCCATTCATTATCAGGCATGTACTGCAATTACAGGTACTATCCAAGGTACAAATCATGAAAAATTATACCAGGAATCAGGGCTAGAGAGTTTAGTGGGCAGAAGATGGACTATAAGACCAATTTATTATTAGAAAATTGTCAAACATAAGAAGTTTCTTACCCAGTTCGCGAAATCCCTGTAAAAATGGTACCAAAAAGACGCAAAAACGCGTCTTCGGTAGTCTAAGGGTTAACGCAGTTAACACATATTTTTGAATTATTGGACTAAAGGCGGTTGCATGTTTGTAATTGCACCAGCATTATTCCAAATATATATTCTTTCAATCTATCATGACCCATATGACCCTTGAAATATGTAAAATGATTGAAATGACTAATTCATTATTTGTCGGCATATTCAACCCAAACCAACTTTAAATATAACCTATCGACACATAGTGAATGAGTATACGTGTGAAATAATCGATTCGTTCTATACACATTGCTTCATTTAAAAAATTAAATATGTTCAAATGAATGACTTCAGCAAGAAGGAACAGCATAAACGTATTCAAATTAACAAATCAATAAATCAACAATTCAACAAATTAACAATTAACGATGGTGTTCTAAATTAATTGAATTTTTCTTATTCAAGCTGTATCTAAAAATATTTTCCGCAACGTAACCATTTTGACGTTCATATTCCGTTATTCCGCTAGTCTGCGTTTTACATATATAAGTATATATTAGAATGCTTAACGAAATAATGCAGTTGTTGTTATGAATTGATAACTGGTCACACTTCCAAACATAAACACCATCAGGAGAGTTTTCGTTGAAATTTATCACAAAATTTTGCATTTCTTAGCCATGCGAGGTCTACCCTACACTACATTCAGTAATCGACAATAAATCATTATCAATATAAAGTAAAAATCAATAAAAAGGGGGCGATGTATACTAAGGTAAGCAAAAATTAAACTCTCACTCAAAGATAACATTTCGAATTGAAGAACAATTCTGAAGATTTACATGTTTTGAAATGCGAGGTCGTTACAAATACGACAATAGGACGTGACATTGCATTCCGTGTTGCATTAGCTACTGACATCAAGCATAATACATGAATAAATATTTATCGTTTGTGGTTAGATTAGATTTCGTGTTCAACATCTGCACTTATTTTGACATCACGCAGTAGCAATAGTTCTAAAACTGATAAGAAAATGCCACCATAAACCATAAACCATAAACCTTAATCAATAATACACTTTATGTTCATATAGAAAATACTTGAATGCATAAAGATTATCGCAATAAAAAGCAAAACGGAAATAAATCAGTCAGGAGGTAAGTTAGTCATTTCTAGGATATTTGAATAAAATAAATAAAATAGGACTTTTTGAAAAAATAGAAAAAAATGTTGTTTCTCCATTATGTAGGCATTAATGAATGTGCTTGTTTATCTGAGTCGTGATACCTTTTTCAACAATTTAATTTCGGTTAACGCCCTGTCAAATAAACGGTATACCCCCTGGAAAGATAGCAATAATAAACCGCCGAGAAAATAATAATAAAACAGCTTGTTCATGTATCAGTACACATACTTACGCTCAAAAACCAGAAGCCTGGTTAATTTAACTCGCCTATACTTGTGTATTTTCAGTGAAGATTGTATTTACTTTCATTGATTTTCACAAATGCAGATGGTGAATAACTTAAACGCGCATGTCCAAAGTAAGCCGTATGAATACAATTGTATAGCGCGAAACAATGTCTGGGATCGACAGTTTGTGTTAAACCTGCATGCGTGAAGGTTGGAATTTTCTTTTAGAATTCAACTGAAAAAACAAAACAACGTGTAACAACAAGCTACTTTATAATGCATTAACTTAATAATATGGCTACTTAAACTAATTTTATTTGTGATAGAAACAATTTATCGTATCCTAGGATGGCTAAAGTAATTGGTAACTACTTGATGGCACTAGTAGGAAGAAGTTGAATTACTGAGGTTATAAAACATGTTGAGAAGGATAACCTTTGACAATTCCATCTATCAAGATGCTGACTCAACAAAGTCAATAACATCAATTGAAAGTTTGAGTGATGCAGTTAGTGAAGACAATATTAGCTTTTTGAGTTCAGCCAGTAGTAGGACATTAAAAGGATGTAAATTTGTTAAGAAAGAGAGACTTACTCTCAGATTTGACAAGAATGCTCTCCCCAAGATAGCATTATTAGAAGAACCTGACGAAAGTGTAAGCAAAGAGAATGGTTCATTGCTTTCTTACTTTGCTGGTTTGGGTAGCAGTAAAGAAGTTAGTGAAATTAGTTATGCTTTTCTTGAGAATATTCTGACAGTAGCAGGTATGTATATGTAACTTTATTTTTAACCCCTTAATTCCTGGATATACTTCTGCCTATTATAAACTGGAAACATTTATAATTTTATGAAGAATCCGTCCTATCAACTTTTACAAACATTCTTGCATATTTTATTTCCAATAACCAATCACAACGGAAACTGCAATATAGCAGATTAATTATTATTGAATTGATTCATTTCAGGAGATCCCATACAACTAAATTATTAAAATTATAATGTATGGCATATATACGTTTCTAGATTGAATGTGAACTTTTCTTTTAGTTGCCAAAAAGCGAGGACAGAGCTACAACCTTGGCCAAATCATTTTTAAAAAGTATTCCAAATTTACCACAATATAGAATCCTGAAACTGTCCAACAATATCAAAGGATAGGAATTTAAGATGTTCCACCCTGCCTGACCATTTACACTGTATCTATGTTAGGTCAGTTGGTCCTGAATTAACCGTCGTTCAGGATGTACAAGTAGGGATCATCGCTTGTCTCCGAATTTATGTCATTAAATGAATAAGACTAAGTACGAGTAGGACGTAAATGACATAATTGTTTAGTTAAGATGCAGATTGGAAAAACACAGTCGTATAAACTTAGTTTATATAATACGCATCAAAAGTCTCACCACCGTGCAATAGTTCTTAACAGTTAAGCATATAAGTGGGTGCAGGTGAATTAAAGGACATTGACAAGATTATTGAACCACATTTAAAAAAACAAGAACGGATGTAGTTGTTAAGTGGATACTTGGTAGGAACGAATTGTACATATTTCAAAGTTTTAATTGTTTCGTGATGTCACAAAGGACACAAATTGAATCAATTAGGAAATTAGAGAATCCGGTACACTGTCCAACCACAGTTATTCGTTATCAAAGTACTTAAGATCCGCGCGTCTTTCGTCGTTGTTAACTAAAAATAAACTGTAAAATGAAAAAGTTTAACTCACAAGTTCCTCAGTATTAACTCAAACATCACTTGTGGTGAAATCATTTTGATTAATCTCGTCCATGGTAATTGAAATTCCGGTTGCATTAAATTATTATAAATACTACTTCGCTTTAGATATTAATGCCACTGACCGGTTGGGGCAATCGATCATGCACGAAGTAGCACGAGAATGGCACGTGGACGTGGCACGATTTTTGTTAGAGTATGGCATGGACATTGATATATCAGATTCATATGGTAGAACACCTTTATTCGTAGCAGTGGCTGCAAATTATTACGAAATGGTCCAATGGCTGCTAAATCATGGAGGTATGTAATAACATTTTACATGAAAATCACTTCATAAAAGAGGCATATCTTGTGTTTTTTCCCTATTCTGCTCTCCGCTTTTGTAATTGTACTGCTTCCAGTAAATTTCGCCAGCAGATTTGTTTAGAACAATCTTTGTCTAATTAATTCCGTATAGCTATTTGTTAATAGATAAGGAAACGTTAGTAATAACAGTGGCCTTTGGCATTACTTTAATATATTATCAAACAAATGTTTGAAAATGGAATATTGTAAGATATTGTTCTTGATGAGTATTCTATAAAGACAGTAGCCAAGTTGATCAAGGATACTGTATGTCCATAACAATTTGACCGCAATCAACACACACATCTCCTTTGTAGTAATTCTTTCAAAACTAATGGAAGAGCATTACGAGAGCAATAAGCGAGACTTGCTAAAATAGTTTACTATCATTGACCCCGTCTTGAATGTTATACTGCATGTAGACTTATAATAATAAATAAAATTCCTGGTATAAAACCAATCGGCATAGGTCTTACGAAGGATAGTTGGTTAAGCAATCGGTTGGGTGTTGACATCAGAGATAAAAGAAGCAACAGAACCGTTACAAGCCTCAATGGTACTAAAATGACGGAGCAAGATCATCATTATTATTATTATTATTATTATTAT
>JANTOQ010314578.1:0-12704 GCA_027564595.1 Bythotiara depressa | reverse complement strand
TGACTTTTAGAAACTTCAAAAGTGCCCTTTTTCATGTAAATCGCACTCATGCCCTTTGACGCTAGAATATGCCCTGATGATTGGTAATGAAACATGCAGAGACAAAAGAGAACTGTCTTAATAATGAATGAAATTATAACGAGCTGGAACCAAGGATGGAATATAGCCAGGAGGACCAAATTACATAATTGCATTACAAACAGTTAATAAATACAATGACTCAAAACAAATTGTATCACAAACATAATTAATGAGTAAAATTAAAAGGAACAAATTTACTTTCTAAATTAGCTTGAACTAATAACTAGACTTAGAATCCTGCAAGGCAAGATTTAAAGACAGAAAAGTTAACGTAAACAAGAAAAACAGCAAGAAAAGAAGATGATTTACACTCATAAACAGGAATTGTAAAAGTACAGGGGAAATGTGCTCCTTCTATTTGCCAGTTGAGATTTATCCCGCTTACATAATGTTTTAAAAACACAGAATATAATACCAATTAAAAATCTGTTTTAAAACAAAAACCTCATTAATGAACAAAAAGCTTCATAAAATTCTTGATAGCAATTTCACTGGATCAAACTACACTGAGTTACATTAGATGTAGATGATAAAAAGAGAATGATGTCTTTAGCCAGCTCATTAAAGTAATATATTAAGTGACAATTATGTATCTGATGTTTACTTGCCTTTAGCTGCTGATCAAAACGAAGATGAATTAAGGACCGAACTTGAGCAGGTAACTGTGAAAAGATGTTTGTAGATATGTTTCATGATGAGAACTGTTATACCAATATATATGGTTTTAATATTGGTTGTGAAAGTGTATCCAGAAAATTATTTTGGACAATGGTAGCTATCCTAGAACCCTGAAACACTGCAACAAAACAGCTTTCTACTAATTCCTAATTTTATGGATCTTGTTGTATAACTGCTTGGTTTTAGACCATTATATTCATACTTACTGTTTATAACTGCTGGGTGTTAGACCATTAAGTTCAAACTTACTGTTAATAACTGCTGGGTGTTAGACCATTAAGTTCAAACTTACTGTTAATATCTGCTGGGTGTTAGACCATTATGTTCAAAGTTACTGTTAATAACTGCTTGATGTTAGACGATATTCATATTTATTGTTAATAACTGCTTGGTTTTAGACCATTATATTCATACTTACTGAACTGCTTAAAAACCATCATGTTACTTTACATTTCTAATGACAGGAGATGGGATTATTATGAAGTATACATATAACCTAAACAATTAGTTTCAAATACTGTATTTTCTACAAAACACTGTATTAGCTTTTTTAATGTTTTGTTCATATACATATGCATTTAAAAAATTTTGTTGCTATCAACATCATCATAATTTTTAGTGTTAAAGAAAACTTACTTTGAAAAGCTTCAAATTTTTCACAACTATAAAATCACATAGTTGAATTTAGTGATGTCGTGTGGTTGTGTAGATTGTTTGTTTGTTTATTGCTTGTACAAAGCTTGTGCACACGAATACATTTGAACAAAATTCTGCATGTGCTGAACAAGAAGATATATGTCAAATAATATTACTTCTTTAATGCTCAGATGTGTCTCCAGTCTAGTGTAAATAATTTTATTTACAGTATTTCCCTATGGGAAAACAAAAATGTAACTGTAATGAGTAATCATGCGATTCATTTCCAGGTGATAACAATGAATTAAAAGGTTGCTGATTTATTTGGAAAATTTTTTTGATCATCAAGCCATTATTGTATGTTGTTTCTTCAAACTCTAATTCACCACTTTGTTATTTGTTGATGTGAAATTGAATTGCTATTTCAAATATGTTTATTTTCTTCTGTTTTAGGCTGATGTTGTCTGTGTTGTATATGCCCTTGACAATGATGAGTCAATATCACGGGTTAGTAATTTTTATTTCACTAGTTTTATTTATATTTTTAACCCTTTTTAACCCTATTAAATTTTCTAATAGTAACACTTACATTTTTATGAAATATCGGGGGGACTTATCAACTTTTACGAACTTTATTTTCCTTTTATTTCCAATTACTAACACCCCTGGAAAAAGCAAAACAGCAAAGAAATGAATATAGATTTGAATAATCTCCGGCAGACACCAGGCACTATAGGCACTAAATGGATAAGATTTTTAACTTGTAAAACTGCTGCATACCAGGCTTTACCACGAGCTTTCATGAAAATTATCCAGCAGATTTGTTCTGATTAACAAGATTATTATTTTGTGTGAAATCTAGAATTCGACAGCAGAGTCATGTAGAAGAGAAAAAGTGCACTTTCTGTTGAAACTTCCTCAAAATATGCAACTAATTTAAACATAACAAAAAGGGCATTTTTCCTTAGAAATTAAGAGGGGTAGCATCCGAAAGTCAGGCCCTTTTGGGGCTAGATTAGGGCCTGATGTTAGAAGTAAAGATATCGTGTTTGTTATACGGGAAGAATTTGTTAAATAATAGAAATGCCTATGGTAGCATCAGTTTTAAAAGAAAATTTTCAGCTGACCAGACTCACAATCACACATTGCGTAAATACATCTTAACACATTGCATAAATACATCTTAACACTTTAATGAACGAGCATACCTCCTGGTTATATTAAACTTCCCATTGGAAACCTTTATAATTGTATGAGGCACCAGGGGGTCTTATCAGCTTTTACCAAATTTTTTTTATATCTCCAAAAATATTTATCTCCTGGGAATAGCTAAATAGCAAAGAAATGACCAATGGTTTGATTCTTTTCCAGGGACACTATGCATTTAAGGGTTAATACAATTTTTAAGTAAATAAAGGAATGTTTGCTATCAATGACTCCAACTACTTGCTTTAAAAGACAGGTGAGCATTATTTTGTATTCCACATAAAGAATTTTTTGAGGATACAATTTCAAGTATTTTGGCTGCTCTTGTAAAAGTAGTTGTAAAAATTTGTCATTGTACTTTGTTATGTTTTATTTTCTTGAAGTCTTGAAGTATGTCATGAACAAACTATTTCTCAATTGATACCAACAAGGTTTCTAATTCTTTGTATGAATTTAGATCACTTCGTATTGGCTGCCTATTGTCTTTGACGTTTGTGGTGACCACCGAAAGCCAGTTGTTTTGGTTGGCAATAAGTCGGACTGCATGGAAACTGAAGGGGAGAAGATTGATGAAATTCTTTCAATTATGGATGAATACCCTGAAGTGGAAACATGCATTGAGGTAAGCATACCAGGGAAGAGTGCTGTATAAAGCACTCTAAGAAGGAGAATGTGGTTATTGTCTTAGTTTGGTGTCAGTCATTAAAATGTTATCTTATCTTCTCCTTTGTGATTATTTAGGTTATTTTTAGGTTATTGGGCTATTCTGTTTTGGTTATTTTTAAGTTATTGGTCTATTCTATTTTTCATCCATACAGGTCCAAAGACTTAAACATTTTGATATATATATATATTTGTGGCTTGGAAAATTTTCTGGTTGTTATTTTTAATGTAAAATGCTTGCCATCTTGATAATCAGTTAACTCAGGATATACTGTCTACTTTGAGGACCAAAAAAGTGATCATACAGACAAGCAACCTTTTTATTATACATTAAGATTTTTACAAAAAAGACAATTGGAAGGCCTATGAAAGGTGGTATTTATAAAGAGACGTTTTCTCTATTATGCAAGTGGCCCTTTATACAGGTTTGAGTGGACCTTACCTATAACTTTAGTGAGTATAACTCAATGATGTATAATTTTTTATAGTGTTCGGCATACGATTTGAAGAATATATCAGAATTATTTTATTATGCACAGAAAGCTGTACTACATCCTACAGCACCTTTGTTTTCACATGACGAGCAACAGGTATAGTTATTATTAAGTATAAACAAATAATTATAAAGTTGAATAAATTAATTTTATAATTCACGTTTACACACACATCTTTAACAGGCACAAATATTTGGCGCCAACGATTATTTTGTTTACGCAAGTCTAAAACCGTGCAAATGATGAATTGTTTGCCTGGTTACATTGTTGATGCTTAGTTTAAAAAAAAACATTAAAAAAAAATTCTTAGAAAATGTGTTTATAACAACTTATAATGTAATTATTTTTGCAGGTGTTTACTTTACTAACCTTTACTCCAAAGCAATGTTCTCTAAAATTATTTTCTTTGTATTAATAAAAGCAAAGGGGAAGGAGAGTGGAGTGACGTTTTTTAATTTTAGGAGGTAAAATGTTTTTTGTTCGGTCATTTTAAGCAATCAGTTGTAATAAACGATGCTGTTTTAACACTAATATGAAGATGAATTTATTAAAAACTAAATTCATGGTGCTTTTAACGCACTTGATACAAAGGAAAATGAGTTGAAAAGCAAAGTTCACGACACTTTTAACACACTAGATAGGAAGGAAATGAGTTAACAATACTTTCTTTATCATGTTTTTAGACTCCTCCTGAGTGTTTTTATAAATAAAATTATATAGTTATTAAAAGATTTTGTTATGGTTTTCTTTTGCTTAAAGTACAGTATATATCACCATTGATATGTAGAAGAACATTAACTCACAATGATAATAATAGAACAATTAATGCCATGCTTCTCTATTTCCTGAAACATCAAATTGTTTCACATTTCTTGACTCAAAGGACATTTAATCATTAAAATAGAAAAAATATGCATGTGTTACTCCTGAACTATCTCGTACTTCTACAGATGGGGTATGTTTATTCTAAAAGAAATATATTTTGTATGCACTCATGTGACATTGTTCATTCATATAAATGAATATGAAACTTCAAAAGAATATCACTTTATAAGTCTACCCCGTGATACAGTAGTAGAGAAATTAAATTACCTGTTTAATGTGTGATGTTTATACATGCACTTTCGGTAAACATTTAATTCTATTAATTACTGAATAACAAAATTCTAACATGTTACTATATTATATTGTTTGCCGCATGTGTTTCGCGCTATATAGGGAATAAAATTACACTTTCAATGTGTAATTATTTTGGAAATAATTTGCAATGTGGCGTTGAACAATGACCGAATTTCATAAGAGTGGAAGTTCAAGATTGTGCTCCACATAGGAACAGCTTCTGAAATAGCAACTCAACCCAGAAATAATGGTAGAATATCATGTGAGCATCAGGCGATGATGATGTTCAACTCAACTTTTAAAATACTCTTTACCTTGTTGGGAAATTATATTTATTACTTCATAGGAAGTAGAATCCCCTTCACCAAACAAGTACTTCTTTCCCAAGTACTTGTATGATTCGCCTACAGAGACTGTCTTGTTCTTCTGTTTCCGTATGCTTTCCCTTTATCATGGGTGCAACATATTCCATCCCGATTGCAGAACTACCTCAGGCCATTAATCTCCAGATCCTGCTTCAAGCGTAGTCGAGAGCGAGTGTAGATTTTTAGATCGTCCATATAGAACATGTTTCTTTAGCTCAGGAAGTTCAGGAATAGATATTCCACTGCACTGTTCTCAGATCATATGAGATTGGTACAGTTGAAAGTGTTTTGTATGTTATATGAAGTGTGCTTTCTTAGCTATAATGTAGTTATACATGTGATAATAAATTATCATCTGTACTAAATGTTTAAAGTTGCTAAATTTGGGTAAAACTTTTGTATATATGCACAGTTAACAGAAATATGTATAAAACACTATTTTGTTATTTTATGGTGTCCTCCACGGTCAATCCCCTCCAATAAATAACCACCCCCTGTTTGTTTAAAAAAGTCCCCCCTCCGTATGCCTAACTGCTATAAGTGAGAAGAACAAACATCAATCAATTTAAATTTTACACTTGACATATATGTATGTATGATAATATACTAAGCCTTATGTGCAAATGCTCTCCCTCCTTTAGTGTATTGAACCTTTTTTGTTCAAAGCAAAGTTAAGGGGGAGGACACTATGTTATGTTATTATTAAGTTATATCGTCTCTGCATTTTATTTTACATATTTTCTTCTTACAATTTCAGCTCACTGACAAGTGTAGGAATGGATTAATCAGAATTTTCAAGGTAAGTGTTCATTTACCTTAACATGAATTGTTTGAAGCAATAAACAGTGTGGCAATTACCTTAACATGAATTGTTAGAAGCAACAAACAGTGTGGCAATCACCTTAACATGAATTATTAGAAGCAACAAACAGTGTGGCAATATAGTGGATAGCACCTTCAGTTTACACTAGTGTGGAAGGGTTTAATTCCCATCTTTGGTCAATCTGGTTACTGATACTCTATACTGATGTGTCAGCCTGTATGGAGCCATGACTGACTGTACATTGGCTATCACAAGTTAGAGCAATGCTTCGTGTATATCTAGTGGTAAAGTAACTTCAGTTGCTTCATCATCGGGATGAAGAACCACTGTGACATGGCGATATACCTCGAGGATGTTAAAACTCTCCATTACTTTATTAATTGACCATTTACACTTATACCACTTATAATAAAAATTATGTTATTATTATTATTATTTTCTAGATTATACAATGTTTTACAGAAGTTTAAAAAATATACTGTATTTATAAAATATAAACAAAAATGCTGAAATATCCAAAACGATTTAAATCAGAAATCTTAAGTGTGCAAGAGATTTAGGACGGTGCTTAGAAGAATTTTTATATTTTCTTGCAAAGTTTAAGAGCTACTGAGAAAGGTCTCATCTCATTTGTGTTTGATAACAGTTCATTCTGCAGTGACAATGGCCATATTGTTTTGTTATTGTTTTGGGTCTTCAAAGTAGAGATGTCTAAATTTAATTCAATTTAATTTTAAGGAAAGAACAGTGTGTAAAGAAGACCATTTCAAACTTTTTGAGTAAAAGTAAAAAGTTAACTCATAATGTATCTTCAGCATACATAAAGTATTTGTAAAACTATGTACTAGGTAATTTCTAACACAAGACGTCAACAACAGGTCTGTGTTTTATTACAACCATGAGGTTCAAAAATAATCATTTTTAATACCTGCAATTTCTAGCTCTCTATCACAGCTTTTAATTAAAACTTTTTATGTAAAAAAGTTATTCATTTTTTGTGTGGGTGGGTGAAAAAGATAACTGCAGAATTTTCACCCTTTGGTGGTGTGTTTCAAAGCAAATTATCACTGGTAAATGATATATACTGTAAATTGTAAATAACGGAAGAGACTGGTAAATCAATAAATTTAGTTTTGAAATGCCGCTTCATCGCTACTTCTTTGTAGCATTTTAACATAAGGAAGTTGCAACTGTTTCACAATTTAGTATAAATTATAAGGCAAAAGATACAACATCCAAGGTCACTTCATGTAGTATTCAGGAACATAAAAGAGTTGCATCCGTTTGGGTGTAATTTTTATTTGTCACCTGCTGGACATAATCTTTACAGTACATATGTATGTACATCGATGACTTAGCCAACAAAGCTTTTCTGATTTCCAGGTCACATTACAAAGATAAAATTGAATTCTGTTTTCAGAGTGGTCACATTTACAAAGATAAAATTGGATCCTGTTTACAGAGTGTTCTCATTTATAAAGATCAATTTTGATAATGTTTGCAGAGTGGTCACATTTACAAAGATAATAATTTCCAGAACCTGAAACTAATTTGAAGCAGACACCCGGAAATTTCCTAGAAAAAATACATCCTTATAATAACAAAAATAACCAGAAACTTATAAATAAATAAGGAAATTGACTTTGCTAAAATTAACTGTTGTTATGGTGACACATAAACTAGAGTTAAAAGAAGTGTTTTAAAATCATTCATTATACACAAAGTTTGTGTGGAACAGATTTCTCTTTCAATGATTGAAAATAGATTTTAAAAGTTTTTATGTGTTTACTAAGTAAATACTCCTGGAATATGAGAATTTAAACTCCTGGTATATCCCAGAATTTTCTATCTTCCGTCAGTGGCCACTATTTTATCCTTGTTTTCATTCCTCCTTGTTTTCATTCCTCCTCTTCATTGCAGGTACCATCGAAGATGTGAAATCACTTTTGTAAATTTTTTAATCAACCCGCAAAATGTAGAACCTTGTTCCAATTAAATATAAATTATAATAATAATACTACAGAATAACAACCACTCTGGAAACCTGGAAAAAGTGGCCACTATAGACAGGTAGTCTTTATATACAGTATGATTTCTATGGAAAACTAAATGGTGAGACTATAAGACTGTGACCATTTTAGACAGGTTTTCCTTTATAGAGGTGGTCGTTAATGCTGGTTTGACTGTATAATATAAAAAATATATAATTATAGCTAGCTAGAATGTAGAATTATATTATAATTTTAAAAATATATATAATATAATATTATTTTATATAAGAAAATAATTATATATAGTAAGATTTTTGTTAACTGGAGCTAAAATACTTTGTTTGTTAAAATGTTTAATTTAAGTCATTTCTCGAAGCTTATAAATACTCTCTTGCAGTATGAAACAATGTTTATCTGTAGCTTATAAAAATATTCTCTTGAAGCATGAAACAATCTTTATTTTCTATTTTAGATATGTGATTTAGACAATGATGGAGTACTTAATGATACAGAACTCAATGAATTTCAGGTGTGAATGATTTGTTGATTTTTTAACTTTTTATCTACTATTTTATTTACTGTTTATAGGAAATTTTCTATGTTACGTTTAGTTCTTAGGCAAAAAAATGCATCTTTTGTTCATTGTACGTACACATCAGGATGGAGTTTTTAGTTGTTGCTAGCATGTGTTGCAAGAAGGATTTTCTGAAAGGTTGGAAGCTACTGCAGCATGACTAGACATTTTAAGTCTTATATTTATTTATTTATGAATTTATACCCAGGATAGCCTCTTTAGTACTTAAAGTACTGTTATCAATGAGGGTCCTGCGATCGAAGTCCAGATTGTAAATAAAGCTCACGTTTGAGCTACGGAAGTTTCTAATCGACTCTACAAGTCAAGCAGAAATTTACACTCAACGAGACAACTCAGATGTGAAACTGCCATCCACAGGTTGTATCAAAACACAGCTGTTCGACAATTTAGGCTCAAAGTAGCGAGGTTACAGATGCACAATGCTACATATGCCATATATTATATGTATGCCATTTCTAAATGAGCAGATCTAAGCATAAGTAATTTGATTTTTTATCGTGTCAATGTCCACTGAACTGAATATTACCAGTAAAAATGTGATAAATGTATTGAGCCACAGTTCCAATATCTTACAATAAACCATGCGTACATTATTTGTAAACTTTGTATTTGTTAACTTTTTTTCTGCAAACTATCAAAAATGCATGCTACATCATGATAATGGATGTAAAATTTTCTTTCTATAGAAACGATGTTTTAAGAATGCTCTGCCAAATAAAGGCTTACAGGATGTAAAAGATATCATACATCGCAACATGGAAGAAGGTGTCAATGAAGTGGGTGTCACGTTACCAGGTATATACTCAAGTATTCAACAGGCACGAGAGACATTTTCCCAATCAAAAGTCATTGAATAAATTATATTAAAGGGAATCATTTTCTATTGTGCTTAGAATAATTTTCAGGATGGGATTTCCCAAATGGATAATAAGGCCAAAATAAATTGATCTCCTGTTTTGCGTGCCCACGCAATTTAATTATTTTGTTCTCATTTGATGATTTTTCTTCCAAATTAGTGCGCTACTGCATTTTATTTTTTATCCTAGCATGATTTCATAATAAAGATGAGAGATTTTTAATAAACTATTCTAAACGTCTTGTTGAGAATATAATTTCGGTTTTATTGTCTAAATGAAATGGTATAAAGTGGAAGAATAGCAATACAAACTGTCTGGGCACTTTATACTTGTTCTATAGTTGTGCGATAAGAAGTTAATACATAAAAGAATGGCTAACAGCTTTGTCTTTGATTTCTTTTAAGTTAATTAGATTAGTTAGCTAATTACAAGCATAAAGGCTGTTGTTTTCCATACAGCGATCTTTTCCACTCAGATTTTTTTTCTTACATACTGATTGGCTATTTCCATATTCCGCTTGGAAATGTTGAAAAAATTCAACTTTCAACAGCCTTAACCCTATTTTGTGTGGGGTATTTATTGTGTATGTGTGCGCGCGGGGAGGGGGGGGGGCACCTTAACTTTAGTTTGGAAAATGGTAAAGTGTTTAAACTTGGCACAGTTATAGACACACATGTTACCTTTCAAAAAATACTAAAAATGTCCCTACATGACATCATCATTTTGCTGACATCAGCATTTTTTGTCCTATATAAAATAAGATAATTATACAATTTCTAGGTATTTACTCAAGGGTATATATAATTTAGTAATCAGAACAAAATATAATTGCATAAAAACAATATCAAACATGTCAATTGAAAAAAATCATACACACAGAAGGAGAAAATAAAAAATCACGATTTATGAATTTTGACCAAGCACCTATGACAAACTTAAACTTTCAACCCCTTCCCGAAAGGATATAAATTTGAAACTTTCTGGACATTTATAGTATAGATAAATATAAAAAGTGATGAAATTTCAGCCTCATTCCTTACGCCATTCAAAAGTTATTTATTTAGCACTAGATGTGAAGGGAAATACGTTGAAAATTACGTTTGCGGCATTTATTTAGCACTACAACACTAATCGAAATATTTGAGACTTTTGCGGTTTTAGCCCCTTTTCATGTTTCCTCCTTATTTGGCAGAGCGTCCATAAAATTCATTGATTTTTCCATTTCAGTAACTCTTAAATCTCACTTTGCCTCATTCTGAGGCAAGAGAGGCAGCCTCCACTTGCACCCATTCTGTATGACATGGTTGTTTCAGTTCCAAAGTACCAAAGATCCTAAGTCTTAAGTCTTAAGTCAATCTGAAACAGTAAACTGAAAAAGTTTAACTAAACAGCTTCTTTATATATAGAACTCATTTTGATTATTTTGGTGCCTAGTCTCAGTGTATTATGTGCACGCTTGTAGATACGAAAGGAAATGCGTTTAAAATTACGTTTGCAGCACTTATTTACCGCTGGATACAAAAGGAAATTCATTGAAAATGATGATCTTGGCACTTACTTAGCACTAGAAAAGAAGGGAAATGAGTTGAAAATTACGTTCTTAGCATTAATTTAGCACTATGTAGATACTTCTTGTGAAATCCATTTGTCAACCCCTGTAGTAGTATATAATGGCCGTAAAAGTCAATCATGACAACTCTGGAAGCTGGAAAATCATAGTGTATGCCATATGCATCATGCACACTGACATGAACGGACATTAAAACATGGTTTTACATGTATACCTGATGGGAATTAAGATTTCCTACATCAAAACATAGTTTTACAGTGATTTTACGTGCTATATACGTACAGAGATTTCTTACATTAAAAAACTGTTTTTCTGCGATATTACATGATATATGAACGAATAATTCTTATAACGTTAAAGCATGGTTTTGCAGCACTTTTACGTTCTACGAGCAAAGATTTCTTACCTTAAAAACTGTTTTACTGTGATTTTTCATGGCACAAACAAAGATTTTTTACGTTAAAATATTTCAATAATTTAATTACAAGAAACGCTACTCATATTAACTATCATTTTATACTCAGCACCTACAAAACAATGCTATTTATGGCCATTTAGGCGATCTAGAATGAAAATTTCTTTCGTCGGTCAACCATGGTGGGCAACATTTCTTTAGGAAAATTTCCCAATTCAATAAAAATGTGGTAATATTTTCATGTCTGGCTAACACAACACTCTGTACAGCTTGTATGTTTTGACAGTAACGGTATGGCATGTTTGTTTACGTAGCAGAGAAAGGATATTTTCATCAGTACTGTTATTTTTCTTCTCCCCAAACAGGGATTATTCCAAGCACTTTTGGTTACTACCGTTTTTATTTTCAAGATTGAGTTTTCGTTTACCTGAGAATTTAGTTTTAGTGTCTCTGTGAGTAAAAAAATGGGGAAAATTTTATATTGCAAGCCTCCAGATCACCAGAAAATAGTAAGTAAGTAAGAAAATCGTAGTGGTGGCCGTAAAACATCACGCACACTGTGAACGAACGAACAAACAAACATTAAAACATGGTTTTACAGCTAATTTATGTGATAGGAACGAAGAATCCATATGTAAAAACATGGTTTTACAGCGATTATACGTCTTCTTACCGTAAAAACTTGCTTACTTCGAATTTTTTCATGTCATAAACAAATATTTGTTACATTAAAACATGGTTTTACAGCGATCTTACGTGCTACAAACGAAGATTTCTTATGTTAAAAAACTCTTTTACCGAGATTTTGTGTCACGAAGGAAGATTTCTTACGTTAAAACATGATTTTGCAGCGATTTTACATGATATGAACGAAGATTTCTTACGTTAAAAACTGTTTTACAGCGATTTTAAGTGCCACGAATGAAGATTTATTACGTTAAAAAACTGTTTTACCGCGATTTTAAGTGCCACAAAGGAAGATTTCTTACGTTAAAACATGGTTTTGCAGCGAATTTACATGATATGAACGAAGATTTCTTACATTAAAAACTGTTTTACAGCGATTTTAAGTGCCACAAATGAAGATTTATTACGTTAAAAAACTGTTTTACCGCGATTTTAAGTGCCACGAAGGAAGATTTCTTACGTTAAAACATGGTTTTGCAGCGAATTTACATGATATGAACGAAGATTTCTTACGTTAAAAACTG
>JANTOQ010314467.1:0-12706 GCA_027564595.1 Bythotiara depressa | reverse complement strand
TCTATACGAGGGAGAGCAGATCAATATCTGAAGCAAGAGGCCTTAAACTATTCAATGTTATGTGTAAAGATAGGTAGCCACTTCAGTCACCTATAATGAAAATTAAGAAAAGTATCTACGTGGGAGAGCAGTATAATATCTGAAGCAAGGAGTCATACAGAATTCAACGTGACTTTCTCTAAAGATGGTACGTACATAATTCCATATAAAATAGTTGATTCGTTGCTTAATTATGTTTAAAACTAATAACAACATATACGAGGGAGAGCAGAATATTTTTTCGATGCTTCTTACACATAAGCTCCCATCAAAATCAGTCTCTCGGATCCGGTTTCCGGGTTAGGGTTCCTGGATCGAGGGTCAATAAAATATATATCAGGTCGGTGGTCGGTGGTCCGTTAAATATTAAATAGTTAAGAGGCTAAATATCCAAAGTGAAATTTACAAAATGTTTAACTAATTTAGACCAACTAAATATATCCTATGTTGTAGACTATGGTCATGTTTCTATGCAATTCATATAGTCAGCGACACTTTATTCAGTCCCAAAATGCCTTAAATATTGCTTAAAATAGTCGTGCATGCGCACTGTGAAAATTTAATATCTACTTTGTGATTGAACATAGTCACATCTCTTTGCAATCCATTGTCATCTACACTTAATTTCCATTTAACAATGCATTAAAAATGTTGTAACGTATCCGCGCATGTGCAGGAATAAATTTTAATATCCTTGTGATGTGTCATATATCATCATGGTCAAGTAAATAAATCATAAAATGTCCGCGCATGTGCATCAAGCAGTTCTGAGTAGTAACTAACAACTAGCAACTAGTAAAAATAACTAGTAAAAAGTAACTAGTAACTAGTAAAAAGTAACTTGTAAAAAGTTCATCCTCTTAATTGACAAGTTCTACCCAGGATAGCTTATCAATGAGGGTGCAGTGGTCGAGTCCTGATTGAAATTAATCCTCTCATTTGATCCTTAGAGGTTTCTAATTGGCTCTCCATAGGAACATCTACACAACAAGATAACTCTGAAATGGAAGTGTCATTCACAGGTTGGATCAAACCACTGATATTTGACACATTGGATAATTTAGCAGTTCTACTTTGTTCGATGCTGCTATATCTTCCTTTATAGCTTAATTACTCTAGTTTAAGTTGATACCTTAGATGTAAGATGGAGATAGTATTCATTACTCTTATTGACAGATGTAAGCAAGTATCTAATTTAATTCTTTGTTCCTAATTTTAGTTGATGGTAATTGGACAGCCTGGACAAAATGGGGATCTTGTAGTCAAAGTTGTGCAAATGGTACTGAAACGAGACAAAGGTGGTGTATAAATCCAGCTCCTGAGAGAGGTGGAAAAGCTTGTGAAGGGTCTGGTATGAGCAGAAGATTATGCAATGCCTTTCCATGCCCAAGTAAGTTTCTTTATCAGATTAATACTGGTTATTGTTACTTAATTATTTATTTTTTCTGTGTGATAATTACTGTCTACCTGATGACTGATAAAGTGTTAACAATATGTGGAATTTTTTTTTTCTAAGCTTTCATACTGCACCATTATCCTGCAATAATGTCAAATTTGTCTCAATTATTTTATCCATGTGTGTATTGCAGATGAATGATAAGGGCTTAATAAGGGTTTTTCCCCACAAATATACACTACTTGACATCTTTACAGCCTGCTAGAAACATAATATGTTTCTGTTGTCATCAATTACTACTGTATTTCACAAGAATTAATATTTCTTTTACACAAATCAGTGTTTTTTTATTTTATAGCATATTACCTTGCTGAACCAAATATAGATTGTGATGTAACATGTCCACGTATTAGCTCTGAGTTTTCATGTGCAAATATAATTCGTACAAGAGATTCAACAGAAGTAATAGAGACTGCAATGGAGGCCAGTGATTATACAAAGATTGTGAATTTGACATGCAACATTGATGATTCAAGCAGTACTTACTCCAAAACAATACATCCATCTGTTACAGTAGACAGCAACACATGTAATGGTTTCAAACGCATACCTTACCGAATAAACTGCACTGCTGAGAATGAATTGAATAGAAATGAAAGAAGGCTTTGTTATTGTGTTGATACTGGTAGGCATTGTCATTCTTCCAGACAATATTGTTGTGTGTGTTTGTAAAAACATATTTAAAGGTCTGTTGTATGGACATTTCAGGAAATGACTGACCAGTTTTTATTATTATTGCTGTGTTGTCTTAAATGGAATTGTGGCAAAATCAGTGTAAAAAATAAACATTAATTTTAAAGATATTAACCTGTTTCATTATAAATCAGATTTTTGTTTTGTTTGTGTTTTTTATTGTGATCTTTTCAAAAGGAAGATGATCCATTTTTTCAAAACATATTAAAAGAACAATGGTTTACCTTATAAAGCATACGATTATGACAACAGTTTCGAGACAAATGAAATATGGTAAAACAAAATACGAAGCCTTCTCTTCTCAAAAGGTTGAAAAAGTGTGAAAAAATATAACAAGTTAAGGATTCACATAACCTTCAGCATAGGGTTGAAGAAAAGCATTAATATATTTTCATATATTTATTTTCAGGTCATAAATGTATATATTTTTTAAAAGCTTAATAAATGCTCTATCCCACTGTCATAATATTATTAATTAATATTTTATTTAAAAGAAGAAATAAATGTTCGAACACCTTTTTTCCTGTCAATATATGAAGAGTGAAAAGGTACAATGGCTTTTTAGTTGAAAATTTTATCATCGGAGAGCTCATGTTCTCAACTCCAAAATCATGTCTCAGTTGTTTTTGTTTTTTTGAGTTAATGACGAGAAAATCATAAAAAAATGTTACTTACACATTAAAATATTTGAAAAACTCCCTCACTCCTCTTTATTCATTCATATCTCACTATCAAAACAATTTAAAGACACTGTATTGTCGAGCAAAGATTGCTGATTCTTACTATGTTGAAAGCAACATTTTGCCGATTTTTCTTTGTACCTTTTCACTCTTCAAAGTTAGGGAATAGTGCAAAAAATTGTTTCTGAGAAACAGTATTTTAAAGTTTATTACTGGTTAATAATCTTAAAACAAAGAAATGATTAAAATTGCAGCTGAATATGTCTCATGAGACGGGTTTGCTTACTCACCTTTTGCAAAAAATGTTCGTTACCATAGTAACAATTAGTACAGATATTAAAAAGATTAATCTCTCTTTTTGCAAACGATTTTTAGGTACTTTTTTTTATTTTGGGGCTTTTTTGGTGAGAAATTTATGCATCTAATTTTAAATAAATATTCTACCCAAAATAAGCTTTTAAATTATATAATATTTTCATTTTGGCAAAAATATCAATTTAAAGGTTATGTGTATCGTTAAGCTATGCGTGTTCCTGAGATAAGACTTCTTGGAGTAACATTTGATGAGAACTTGTCATGGGAGAAGAACTTTAAAAATATATTTTCCTTATGCTATGGTAAACTTTCTGTGCTGTGTAAGCTGAAAAACTTTAGAAGATTTAACTTCATGAACAACTTTGGGTTCATTATTTTGGTAAAACAAAAGTACTTCCAAATGCTTTCAGTGTCACAAGTACTCTGAACTACTCTTTTGTTTCCAAAAAACCAGAAAAACTGCCTCCTGGTGCTCTCATATCTCCATCTTTTTACATGTATGTAGTTTACAGGTACAACGTTTTGAGTATCACATAAAGTAAGAGTGATGTTGACATATGTTGAAAACTTTCTAGAATCTGTTCTGGAATTGATAAAAAATGTAGATACTACATCTTCATCATCATCGTACATATTATTTCTTGCCTCGTTTTCAAGAAACTCACTCCTCCGTATCAAACAAATCAAGATCAAGTTACAACTTTTGTTTACATTTAACGGTACCCTGTTACTGTATTTTGCATAATTATGCAATTTTGTCGTGAATATATTATTCAAAAGTGCACCTGAAAAAACGAGGCAAAGAGAATAACTTCTGAATATCAATTATGGTCTAGTAGAGCACTCAATCAATAACACAATATCCACTAAAAGCATGGTACAGACAAAAATTGAATAACACCTGACATGAATAAGATATGGCAGTTTTTATTGCCATTTCCTTAACATTTAATTATTTTTGTGTGTATTATAGATTGCCAGTGCCCCCATCATTGTTTGCCAAAATAGTTTTCAACTATAAGATTTGGAAGACAATTTCAAAAATGTTTATGAATTAATAACAAATATTTAACAACAAAGCAGTAATAGTATCCTCTAATCAGTGAAATATACTTTACCCACTTCGTCCATTTTCATGTGCTGTTTTGAAAAACAATAATTTATTTGATAAAACACGGAGTGGGTCATATCTGTTCGTTATAGTTGTTGTCACCAAACTACTGCATTAGTTCTAGTATGTGCACAGTTTTATATATACATGAACTACCATGTAAATGAAAACAAGGTAGACAATTAAAAATAATATTTACACATAGAAAGAAATTATCATATGAAAGACCTATAGTAACAATTGAACTTAACAATATTTATCGTGCTGATGGTTTGTAGTCTCACTAACCCCGGATCTTTTGGTATTAGTAAGGTCATTTTGATGGTTTGTAGTCTCACTAACCCTGGATCTTTTGGTATTAGTAAGGTCATTTTGATGGTTTGTAGTCTCACTAACCCTGGATCTTTTGGTATTAGTAAGGTCATTTTATAATAGAATCAAATCTTGTGGTTTAGCTTTTTAATTCTCACAATGTTCAAAACACAATTACATATTTTCTTGAAATGGAGGCACTAATATACCCCTATCCTATCTTTGGCTTTCCAAAGGTTGAAACATTCTTTAAAATGAAATAGCTGGAAAATTCAATGAGTACAATTTTTATTTGGATGATTTGAGTTTGAATTCATTTCTTGTGACTGTTTTATTTATTTATTTATTTTAATTTTATTTATTTTTGTTTATCTATTTATTTATTTACATGCTTCAGCTAATAATTCAAATATTATTCCATATTATGTTTGGTGTAGTCTTCAAACCAAAAATGTTTTAGTGCCAGTGAAATCAATAAGTTGTGCCAGGTACTATGCCAGTTGATCTTCGTCATTGTTGTTGCATGCTTCAAATCCAATTTGAGCTTGTATCTCAAGTACATTATTTTTTATGAATTATATAATTAAAACAAGTTAAATTTATAATCTCTAGTTACTATGAGCTACCTTTTATGGGCAGCATGGAGTCCATGTAGTAAAAGCTGTGGGTTTGGCAGGAAAACACGATTTCGAACATGTTTACTGGAGTCAGCAGCAGCGTGTGATAAATCCAGAGATGAAATTGATTGCAACATGCATTTTTGTCCAAGTAAGTTTTTTCTTGTTTTTGTATTTATATACCTTTCTTCATCGCCAGTGTTCTCACAAGTCTTTTTCGTATAAGAGTCATCAATAATTCGTATTGATTAATTTATTATATCTTTATTATAAAAATGTTTTGTGATATCTCAGAGGGTTTAAGATACTTCCATTGTCAAGTGTAATGTCCAACAAACTGAAGAAACTTTAAGAAACTGTGATATGTCAGTTACTGGAATGACTTATTTTTATGGAAGTACTTGAGCTAGTTAATACATGAAAATGTATATCAATACTTTCTCCTTACTTTCAATTTCTATGGTATTTCTGTTATTCCAATCAAAACATCCGCAACAACATTTCGAGTATTACCCATTGCTCAAATTCTTCCATGAAAAGAATACATTCCATAGTAACTGTCATATAACATTTTGTTAGACATTACACTTTACAATGGAGATATCTTGAACCCTTCGAAATATGACAAATTGCTTGTTTATTATTTAGTGAATTGAATACTATATTACTGTATCAAAAGAATTAACCTTATCAATACTATTACATGGACATTCAAAAACATTGTAAGTGTAATCATGTTTGAAATATTCATTGTTTCTTAGTTGATGGAGAATGGGGACAATGGGGAAATTACAGTGGATGTGACAAAACATGTGGGTTTGGTAATAGAGTTCGTAGAAGATATTGCAATTCACCTAAACCCCAACATGGTGGTAAAGAATGTAAAGGTGGCATAAATGCTGAATATATTAGTGGATGCAATCCACTTCCTTGTCCACGTATGTAATGTTATTTTACCTCACCCATACAACTACAATTTCGTTGTATCTTTTGTTGTATCAATATTATTAATTACTAACTTAGGTATGCTTCTAGCATAACTTCACATAAGCAAGCATGCTTCTACCATGTTTTTGAAGGAGTGAATGTGCATTGAGAATGTACGTTATGTTGTTTCTAAATAAATATTAATAATAATAAATACAGATTTAAATCTGTCATTCAATGCACATCTTCAAAGTGAAATACATTATGCATAAACAATGCAGTTTCCATTAATATTTTCCGTTTGACCTAGAATAAGACCTGGTTCATGCAAATATATAGAAATATTTCTCCTTGTTTCACAACATTCAACATGTTTGAATTTGACCACATGTAGTTATTTCTGAACACCACTATTGCTTCAAGTGAATCTTTATAAGCTTTTGGTTTTTCTTACATTCCATTTGTTATCGTTTTGTTTTTTTTGTTAATCCTAGTGCATGGTGGTTGGGGTGATTGGTATGTTTACACAGAATGTACACATCCTTGTGGTCTTGGTGGCAGGTGGATACAAAAACGCTGGTGTGATAAGCCAACACCAAAGTATGGTGGTAATGCATGTGTAGGAAGAGACATACTAGAATCTGCTTGTAATGAGAATGTGGTGTGCAAAAGTATGCTACTCTTTCATTACAATTTTTCTCTCAGATTTTGTTACTGTCATCCCGCAATCAGCAAATCAGCAACTTAATATTGTTTAACTGAAAAATAAGAAAACATACTATGAGAACCATGGTTTATTTTAACTTTTGATTTTGTAAAGTTTTATTTTTATGTTTTAATAATTTAATTCTCGTCTACAAACTAATTGCTGATGTGGGGTTTTATGTTAAGATGTGTGGGTATTTAAAGGGGATGTTCTCTTCTTTACTAAATCTAGCTATATTTATAATAATCTAGCTGTATTTGTAATCTATAGGAGAAGTAATAATTTCACCTTTGTTTATTCAAATTCCAAAATATAACCAACAAATCCTGAGATTAAAACTCGATATTTTGCCATCTTAGACTCCTTACTTATTTCATGGCTTGTGCATATTTCAAAACATGCAGAACATAATGTTAGATCTTTGATGTCATGATTACCATAAAAAAAACAGAGCAAGAGGAAAACCTGACTATTTCCCATAGATAATAAAAATGAGCTACTGTACTGTTTGAAGCAAAGAAACGTGATAATAATGCTCCTTTTGTAAAATAATTATGACTTATGATTAAATTATAAAAAAACTAAGCGACTACATTAAATTACATACAACATTATAAACAAAGTTTTAAATAATATGAAGGGGGTTCCAGTACGAACCAACAAAAAAAAGAAACAAAAGACACAAATATGAAAGATGACACTAGCAATGCCACCCTCGTCCCCAGGGCTTTTTTCCATTTTCCTTCACATCAAAAAGGAAGAAGAAAGCTCTGGGGACAAGGACACAGCAATGCATCAGATAATGGCTAGAATACTTATGATGACTCAGACAAGGAAGAGCTAAGTAAGCAGGATTCAGATCTAAATTTGCCTCTACCTAGTCCAAGAAAATGGAGCAACTGCTCAAATTGCATGCGGGTGCAAAGAAGGTTGAATGTACTTATTATAAGGAGCTTGATGTGTTTAAGTATTTACAAATGAAAGGTAATGGACCTGTATAGCCTTTTTTATCGTCAAAACTCTTAGCATCTCCCAGGGGCAGATCTAGGAATTTTTTAACCTTAGTCAAAGTTTTTAATTTGAAACTGTTTTTTTATTTGTTTTGTTTTGATGTTTTATTTGTTTGTTTTTTGTTGTTTTCTTTTTTGTTTTTGTTTTTTTAATTTGCAACTGTTATTTTGTTTGTTTGTTTGTTTTGTTTGTTTTTTTGTTTTTTTAAACATTTTGAAGGCTTAAAAGACTGACTGTTAAGATGCGTAAATTAAACAAATATCTGCTCTATCCATGTATACCAGACATAAAAAATCAGCATTATAGCTTCTAAATCACAAGCACACTTGCTGTTTCATGAGCCTGACTATTTAGAACAACTAACAGATGCAAAAGAAAGCATACTCTGTAAAGACCTTGTGAAAAACGAATAAACCTCTTCGCAGTCTCAGAGAAAACAGCTCTCCTATCTTGAGCATGTGCAATAAGTTTTTAAAAAGTAAACAAAGGTTGGCAAACTTTAACTAAACTATGAGAGTTTGACTGAGAGAAAAGTAGCAATGTTTCTTTATCTGGATTTATTATAGCAAGCTACTTGTTAAGAATGTTTTATATGTTGTAGCTAACAGTGTTTCCAACATATTTTAACAAATGTTATACTAAATATATTTACAGTTTCCTGCAGAAAAAAATATTTCATGTTTTTATGTGTCCTGCTCAGAGTTATATTATAATTAGATAAACTTTACCTACCACTTTTTTAAACACTCGACCATGGAGTTCTATTGAAAAGGTCTTTTGAAAAATGAGAAACGAAGTTTACAATTAAACTGTGTTCTGAGTGAAAGCAGCTGTAAACACTGTTACTTTACTGACACTTGTAATAAAAAGGAATTCTCACCAATGTCATTTTCTTTAGAAAGTTTTCTCTCAACACAAAAGACCTGTTGTTAATTTAACATTGCTGAATCTAAGAGATGTTTGAGACATTTGACAAGATAGTCCAAAAATAATGATATACAGAAAGATATCACCACACTAATTATACTGTGTTATGTAAAATATAACGTTAATTCCATTTCATTCTGCAAGATAACAAGCTTGTAATTTGTTTTTTCTTTCCATATTTTTAAACATAGGAAATCTGGCTGATGATTGTTGTTGTCATTTCCGGAGAAGGATATTTTTTTAAGTTTACTGAGCACGTTTAACTTCCATCACACGGCGAATGTGACATACCCAAGATCTGCCCCTATCTCCAACTAACAGACAAAAAGGCCTAATCACTGCTTTTAAATGATATAATTTATTTACACCTGACTTCCTTAATTACTTTAGATAGAGATTATATCACAAATCATGAAAATACCCATCCCACGTGCTGCTTTAAAGGAAATTTATGGACAGCTCTCATCAGTTTACATTTTTGCCAACTTGAAACAACGTACCATCAAAATATGCTAACATGGAAAATTTTGGTTATAGTAAAGAAGTATATAAAAAACAGGTTCCAGTATAAGCTACCCTACATTTTTTGATTGGCTTTATTCCTACTCTATTATTCCTTTTGTGTACAGCCTAAATAGTAATGTACACACAAAACGTCAT
Organism: Bythotiara depressa; assembly: GCA_027564595.1. Lineage (NCBI taxonomy): Eukaryota > Metazoa > Cnidaria > Hydrozoa > Anthoathecata > Bythotiaridae > Bythotiara > Bythotiara depressa. The sequence continues at coordinate 3,252 of JANTOQ010314467.1, read as the reverse complement.
ACAAAAATTACATACCTAAAATTCTATTGCAGTACAGCTGAAACTCGTGTCAAACAAATACGGAGTTGCCTGGTTGCAGAGGGATGAGTTTCCGTAGCAAAACTGGGTGCTTTACATGCAGCCAGGATTTCATTTTTGGCCCTCCTGGAAAAATGGATGGTTTTTTGGGTCAATACTTTTATCAAAACATTGTTCTGTAAAATGTTTTTCAAACAAAACAAGGAACTTTGGTAAACTTTTTCTTCAATATTTTTTTTCAACCAGGCATTACCAATTTGTTTATCTCATGGTAACTTAAAAAATGACATAGAATAGTTATTCACATTGTTTTTGCATTTCACAGCAATACACGAAGGGACAAAGGAATCATGTTTTACTACTGAAAGAAAGTTTTCTCTATCCTTGTTTCGTTAAGTTTTATGTTTCCTGAACTCATGTTCATGAGACTGAGGTTATGAGAATATATAAAGCTCATTCATAGAATAAATTTAAAACGGGGTTTAATTATGATGTTAATAATTTTAATACAGGTCTTTTAAATGAACTTTCTCTTGATATAAACCTGTGCTGAATTTTCTATGATAATTATGACATCATGCACAAATTTATTTGATGAGCATACATTTTTAGTTTTATTCAGTAATGGTGGATGAGTGAAGTGGAAGGAATAATATTTATGATTACAGAAAAGCAAGTGTGAATATTGTTAAACTAAATGTTACCATTTTATTGAACTTAAGGTCTCTTGATACCTTTTAAACAAGGTGAATAAATGTTAAAAATATTACACTTCCTAATTTTTTCTTCAGACCAAACTTTGCAGTCAACAATATGAAAAGTAATCCTTTAATTATCCATTAAAAAGTTTATGAAATACTAAATCATGGTGGGAAAAAACCCCTTTGAAAACTGACCTTTTTAGATGCATTCTAAATGCTATAAAGAGCCCTAAGTTGCTTCAAGTTGTTTTAAAATCACTAACTTCTGATCCTCTGTGGTCACACTGACTAGAAGATATTTTGCGTGTTCGGAATGTTTTTGTTTGGTCCTATTTCCGGAGTTATTGTATATTTTAATGCATGGAAACATTAACAATACGACCACTCTTCACTTAAGCACCTGTATATTTTAAAAGAGAGGAAAATAAAAAAATTACGAATACTCCTTTTTGCACAATGCATATCTCTTTGACTTCAGAAAGTTTTAAAGTCACATGACAATGCTGTAATGAGTTGGAGCTAAATACGAAACTTCATTAACGGTACAGCTTTTCCGAATAGCTGTCCTTTAATTTCAAGAGGCAGCAAATGAGTAAGAGAATAAATATAATAGCAGGTACTGTATAGTAAACGCACGTTGACCGGTTAATTAATGTTTGTAGTCTCCATAAAGCATTTCTAAATCATTAGGGTAAAAATAAAATGAAGAATAATTTTTTCTGTTTCAAAAGGTATCGAGCGACCTTAATGAATTTTCAACATCTTTCAAGCCTTTATCAAGTAAAGTAAGTAGCTAATACTTTAGATGCTGATATATACAATTTAAGTCATTAAAAATATAATTAAAATAAAATATTTTATTAACTTCAATAAAATAACTGTAGTGGGAAATAATAAAGGTCATTAAGAATGACTTAGGTTGAACGTTAACATATATTAATTGCTTTTATATAAGGAGGAGTGTATAATTAAATTAGTATAAAAATAATAAGTGAATAAATAAGCAAATATATACACAAATTTGATTACTCTTTATAAAATTACATGTAAAACTATCTATATTTTATATACACTAAAACTATTAAAATAACATAAAAAACAGTAAAACATTTTTAATCTGGTGCAATGTAATGTACAATTGATGTAGGGGGCAACAATAAATAAATAAAACAAGAACTGGGACTTTTCACATCAGCCACCCATCCCAGACGTATATAGATGGAAGACCATGTCTATCCAATGTAGAATTGGGTTGAACTGTGGGCACTCCTTTTTTAGTGCTAGAAATGAGAAAATAACATTCTCTCCACAAGAACATCCAGAGTCAGTATACATGCAGTTGTTATGCTACTAGATCAAACAGGTCAATCTAGCTTCTACCTAATTTACTATTAGCCTGTCAAGGTAACGCACTCTGCCGCATGATCAAATGGGCCCCTTAACAAAATAATACAATAGAAATGGAAATCTATCAGTTCCCTATATAAGAGAGAAACCTCTGTCAGTGCCCTATATAAGGGATAAACTGACAAAAATCCATTTCATTCATACTCTTGTGTAAAGGAGACCAAGTCATCAACTGACATATGAAGTAAAATGCACACCAGGAGGAATAGCAAAATTATGTGATTAAATCCTAATCTTTATGCCAAAAAGAATCTTTCTGGCAATATAAATTAAATGCATTCATACCTAATGGCCTTAATGAACATTAAGCAGCTCTTAATATTGCTAATATTGATGATGATACCATTTTGACATAGAACCAGACAGGAATGCACCAGTTGTATCCAGTCTCCCAGTTATATTCTTCATGAGAGTATTAGTTACTGATGGTTATATTCTTCCTGAGAGTATTAGTTACTGATGGTTCTGGTTTTGCCCCAATCTGTCCCATCATCCTCTTTTATCTCATTGACACGTCTTACAATGATAATTTCTGTAGATCTTCTAATGTTGGATGTGGTTGTTCACAACTTCTAAACATAATTCTGCACACTTTTTCAGGAAGCTTCTTGATAAATGGCATCAACAGGCTGCTATAAGAATCAAATGCTACTCCCAGTCTTTCTAAACCTTGAATATAGCTTTCAGATAAACCATAAAATAATCACAATTTCCAAACATTAGTACAATTAAGCAGTGCTCCCATACAAGCATTTATTAGCACTTGCTACATCTTGTTCCCAACCCTAATATTAGGATTCTGATCAACAGAAGAAACTGAAATTTTGCTATTTATGATCCATCAATATAAATGCCTTAAAGCAGACTGTTCAGACCTTTTAACCTTTTTAACCTTTTTTAACATGTTTTATCTGTGAAGTTGTGAAATATTATATTTATTGAGTTAGGAAATTTATTTACCATGATGCTGTGTTACAAAAGAAAACAAAAAGTGCTTTTCTAAAAAAGAATTTGGCTCATAAATCATTTTAACCCTATTTTGGTTGGGGTATTTGATGGACGTTAAAAGGTTGGGGGGATTACGCCCCCACCTTAAAATTTTAACTAAAGGTGCTACGAACGTATA
>JANTOQ010314356.1:0-12707 GCA_027564595.1 Bythotiara depressa | reverse complement strand
AGATAAAATAAATTTTATTAGTTAAAATATAAATAAAAACAACAATCAAAACTTTAAATGTCGATACGATTGAGCTTGCTAAAATATTTCCATGTTTGGATCAATTTGTACTTTTATTTATTTATTTAGCTGTTGTTGTCACATCATAGATATTTATTTGTTTAAAATGTCAAATCAATTTGAGATTTCTTCTGCCCATGCGCAGTTGCTCATTTAGTGCTAAATCTTTATTCTGCGCATGTGTAGTGCGGTTTGATTTCATACAGTGTATTGGTTCTCACATTGATGACAATATATCTGTGTACATATTTTCTTGACTTATATGTCATAATGGTTAGCGTTGAAGTTTTACGGCTAATTAGTTGACCGCAATTGTAGACGACTCAGATGAAGGAACGTAAATTAACACGAGGTGATGAACCTCAGGACGGGGGGCACAGATGGAAAATAGTAACCAGACACAGAAGGTTACTTTTTAACACTTTAATGCATAAGCATAACCTCCTGGTTATATTAAACTTCCTATTGGAAAACTTTATCATTTTATGAGGAACCAGGGGGTCATATCAGCTTGTGCCAAATTTGTTTTATATTATGTTTTCAGTAATTAACGCTCTAGAGAAGACAAAATAGTAGTTTTTATGACAGGATCTCTCATTACCAACTCTAGAAGATGTTTAATCTCTGTAAAAGACATCAGCTGTATAAAAATCATAGTATAAAAATAAGTATAAAAATAACAGATGAACTAATGATATTATTATTTATTTTTACCTCGATGATTCTTTAGTACCAGATCATTAATATAACCAGGAGGTAAAAATAAATAATAATTAAACTTCCCATTGGAAACCTTTATAATTTTATGACGGGGTCTTATCACCTTTCAGGAAATTTATTTATATTTTGAATAACGAATGAAAATGAAACATATACTTTATTTATTTTTAGAGATAAGAGCTTTCCTAGAGTAATTTAACAGTAAATGAAATATGAGTTTATGCTTTATAAATAAATGAATAAATAAATAAAAATAAATACAAAATTAATTTATTTGGATTTTTTACGTGCACAGTCTGCAACTATCAGGAATAGTATTCCAAAGAATGCTTATGTATGGAAGGTTTAAATTATTCTAAAAAATCCAAATAAATTAATTTAGAATTCTAAGTGCGAGTTAGAGCTTAAATTTTGTATTTATTTTTATTTATTTATTCATTTATTTATTTTAAATGTATTTATGTATTTTAAATTATACTGTATATCTAAAAATACGTGTTTATTTTTATTTTAATGTCACTGACTGGCTGTTTATTTTATATGATATGGTTGGTTTGAATTAGTTTTTTTATGCAAAAGCTATGTAACTTTTTTACCAACTTGAAATAAAGATAATAATAATAATAAAATTCATAAAATTCTTTCGATATTAGGTTTTTGTCGTATATCTCAGTGCTGTCTACAGTAACTCGTTGAGTTAGAGGATTGTTGCTGTCTACAGTAACTCGTTGAGTTAGAGGATTGTTAACAATTGTTGTCAAGCCAACAACTTCTTTACATTATACATTTAGTAACGAAGTAAAATTAATCCATTAAACTGAAAATATCTGGAACATGGTTTTTGTTCCCAGGACTATACAACAGCTTATGCTTGAGGCGCTAAAATTGTTAAAATTATAAAAAACATTTCATGACAAATGATTGAAAGGCAGAACCTAATACAATTGGACTTTTTTTTCATATATGTTATAATAAAGCGCTAAAATGTTCAAAATATTATGGGGTGCCAAACATGTCAAAATAACAAGAAGGATCTAGGTTTTGGTGTTGGTACATTATTGGGCGTGGGTGGGTGTAAGAGGGATGTAGAATGGGGTAAGATGGTGCACGCTTATCTAATGTCAATTTGCTAATAAATTATCGCTATATTTGCTTTATACGCAAAGTGTTTCTCAAAAACTTTTTTCTACAATACAGCTTACAATAAACGTGCATAACGGACTACCTGTCAATATGTCATAAACATTTTTTTTGCATTATCCTACTACAAATAGATAAAAAAAAAAGTTGTCTGGTAAATGCAACTCTCTACCAAAAGTTATTTTAGAAAAAAACGCGGGTAGGGCATCTTCAGAAGGCAGCTAGAATATTTAGACCAGCACAGTACTGCATGATCTAGCAGGAAAGGGATATTTTTTGATGCGATTTATTCTCTTGATATAAATCTACATGATAACGATGATTTTCAATATAATAAAATGAGTAATTTACAAATGTTGCAATTATTTATAAACTTATAACCTTTGAAATAATACGTATAAAACTTCGTACAGACTATAATTTTTGCTTCATAATATGCCAAATTTGAAATCGTCGATCGCATTTACTTACTTTCTTTTGCGTGTACGACTGACTACCTCTAATGTACATTAAACCGTCTCATACATGGCGAAAGAAAGAAGTACTAAGACGCAATGCTAACCGATCCGCGTTAACTCAGTTCAACTACGAGCAAGTACACATCCATGCAAGCTTTTACAGCCAGACCACGGGAAAATTTCAATTGCTGCACAACTTAAATCAGTCACAACTCTCGGACGAAATACTACGCAGTAGGTAGCCTATATATCTATATATCCATATGTCAGGTTTTTATTATAAGTGTAAGGTACATTTCGCTAGTGGCGTTTAAAAGCCTCCATCGTTTTCAAAATATAACAATACTTTAAAGGTATAATTTCACGTAAAACTGTCACTATAGTGAAGCTTGAAACGTTTCTCGACCATTTATTTTTAAGATACCTAACTTGGTTTCGTAAAACACGTTTTACTGTCACATATTGCTGCGTAAGTTTATATTTGCGCAAAGGCTCTTTGATCTGCTTAACACGAATCTTAATCATGTAACAGGTGTCGTTTCTTCGACGACACCTTTTAACTCACAACTTGGCATGTTTGATAATACATATATGTAAGAGTATATTGTGTATATTTTCATCTCCTTTCGCATCCGCTGGCTAACATTGAGATCCCATCCTTTTTGTATTAACCTCTTATTGTCATCTCAACTTCATTATTGGCGTACGAATCTCATGATTTATGTTCTGAAACAAACACTGCTCTCTTTACATGTGATCTTTTTTTTATCAAGGCACTTATGGATTCCCTTGTTGCTCTTAGAACTACAAATTCTGCCATGATTTGACTATTTGACCTCCTATTTTATTTTTCATGAGACATACGGATAGACCTTTTCATATGAGACCGAAATGTGAAGTTTGTTTTTATTAAAAACGGACTTCAGATATGGATTCTACGTAAAAAATTATGTTTATAGAGTATTTTTCAAGTTTTTAAATTCAAACAGATCCTGTTTTTTGGACTATCACCATATCCGGTCAAAGCCTTCTTATATTTCGATTTAGCAACCAAAGCCTCATTATGATAAAGAGGCTTGGGTTATTGAATGTTTTCTAATAGTTGATAACGCTTCCCTGGTTTACTAGGAACTCTAAAAAAATATCTGTTTGTTTACTTTTTGACAAGGAATCTGAATCTTTAATCTGTTTTTCATAAAAATGTACAGAAGGGCTATTTTGAACAAGATGACGCATTGAGTATTGGTAGAGGTCATGCATCAACTTTAAAATATCCACTTGTATCGAACGTAGCTTCAACAACTACTGCGAAATCTACTAAAAACATTATGTGTCTTGATGTGATATATGAAGCTGTCAATATCCCTATATCATAGCTGTACCTTGCTTCCATATTTTGGCAATATGTAAGGGCAATGAAATTCGTAAAATACCTGCTAACTTAGATCCAGTATTGCTTTACCAAGGTACACCTGTTTATTTATTGCAATCTCAGTATCTCAGTTCTATATTTCTTGATGGGCAAGTTATCGCTGAACTTTAAAGTTGAGCCTCATCTTATATTTTAGGTACTTCCTCATTAGTAAACAACTTCGTGTCTTCGTGATTACGAATATTCTCCATATTACCAAATATAGAATTGTTCATCAACTGGAAAAACTCAATATTGGGTTTCAACCAGGCGCTCTGATTAAACTCTATGACACAAATTCACCTTCTTCAATAATAACCCATACTGAAATGCTAGATCAATAGCGCGATTATGCGGAATATATATCTTCTTATCTTTCAGATTAGGTACTACCTTTTGAACATTGTTAAGTCGCATCTAATCGCTGTAGAGATTATTCAGCTCTTTTGCATAGTTAACATCCACCTCTAGAAGATAGCCTTCGCCACGATTCCTCTTCACCAACTTTTGTATGTTTTTTTAATTCCTGACTCATTCACATTTATATAGAATATTGGCATCTAGTTACTGTAAAGAGCTACTTTCTTCGTTGGTATTGTATCGATTTTCCATATACTTGTTATTAACCTTGAATTATCGATGAATTGCTGATGTAATTATCCCTCGAATTCCCTTCTCAAACATTAACAACATGCCAGGATCTGTCAATAGCTATAGTTTGATACAGGTACACTTCAACTATGAACACACCATGCCAATCCAGGATCTGCGATCCAACTTTGTAGTGCTTCAAATACATGTCTCTAAACAATTCAAACACATCTTTCCGAAGTAACACATCAGTTGCAGTTATCAGTTATCCCTCTAGATTAATCCTATTCCAGATGTTTTGCGCATGTCCATAATCTTTATCGCTGATACCCTCCATGTTCAACTTTCTATAGAAGACTTCCGTACGACGTCTCTCCAAATTGATCCCAACTATTCATGTGTTTACATGGTTATGCCTCTTAAACGTATTGTCATCTTGGTAAAATTGGCATATGTTCTTACATAGATCATCTGTTAGATCTGACGCAATCTAAAGCAATCGATGAACCATAACGTAATCTTTTCATATAGCTGTTCCAAATCTGCCAACGCTACATACACGGTATCGTACAGTTAAAACTGATATATATCTCCTTGTTTTCCACAATGCACCAGATGTAATCTTTGTTGCATCTTTTACCCAATTCGTGTATAAAAATTGCGCATCGTAACCACGCAGATTATGGAAAACGATTGCTGTGTGCTTCGGGATTCTGAACTTCAAGTCGCATAAATCATGCGCTGCACCTCTCTATAAACAGTGTAATTACAGTGATAACGTACTTTTTGCTTGTTAAAATCGTCAAATGGCTTCGTAGAGATGTGACATTCTGTTGCTTCCTTAGGTTCACACTTTTATCTGCCAGAGGTATCACCGGTTGTTTTGGAAATGTCGCGTGCAACCTATTCACTTACACCTTGGATATACTCTACAAATGTTTCAATACAATCTACACCTCGGTATACCTTTAATGGATCCTGCAAATCTCCATACGCAAACTTACTATAGTTGCAGATCCCTGATGGTATGAGCTGATTGTCACGTTCCGTACATGATCTGCTTTCATCACGTTTATTGCTCTCGATTAGATTAACTATGCTTTCAAATCAAAATCAGCATATATACAAATGGTACTCTGAACTGATTGTCACCATCGCGATATTTTAACTATTTATCCTCAGGAATCTTGATCTTGACTGAATCGTGATCGCTAGAGTGGCTGCAATGCTTGTCTCTCACTCTACACTATGGGAACCTTGGCGGAAGTTTAGAAAGTAGGATTCTGATTGTTTGACTTTTGTATTTTTACATGATAGTTAGTAACCTTAACATGTTGTTGATACACGTATAATGCTTTTTCAGTCATCAGTATCTTGACAGTAAGTTGACAACCTTGCCACATTCGCCATTACACATTGATCGACGTAGGATGGTGATTTTACCATTTTTGATTTCTTATTCATGATCCATATTGGGAGATTCACTACCATCTTCGTTAGTATCAATTGTACTATATATTTTAGGCAGCTTTTTTGTAGACGAATAACATATTCACTGCAATCTCTGCGTTGATAACATCAAATTTTGATATCTTGCTAATCACACATCACGGAAATTCTAGTTCATCACAGTTGTAATGATCAACATATGGTAGCATATTAATTACGCGTTCAGGGTGGTCCGTGATGTCTCCATGACGTCACGCTACAGACACCGCATATTTGAAACATTCTTCATCGTCGTTCTTTCGGTTGATGATATTTTTCTTAGCTTTGATCAATATTGGTAAATCTACATATGAATACTCACGTTCCAACAACAATTGATGAATGTCGATAGCCAAGTATAATATTTGTTATAATACAAAGTCCCCTACTAGGTAATTCCGGATGTACAGCAAATAGATCGTCTAACATCTCTCATCTAGATTTCCATCTTGGAATATTTCGTTCATCTTACTGTTGAATGCCTTGATTGATGTTAACTGCATATTACCTTTATCATCTTGAATCCAAATATCATCTTTACGCCATTTGATCCACAGAGCTACCTTTTTAGAACTCAATTCTACCGTCTGCTGTTCAAATAACGTCCTGAATTAGATGTTTCATCGTGAAACGTTTAGGTGCATCTGTGCCATTTCCGTAAATTTGGTATTTATTTTGAAACACGAAGTGCATCAAAAATCTCTGATGTACTGAATGCTTCAAGATTTTGATATTTAGAAACACCAGATGTTTCAATACGCATTAGAACAGGAAAAATTATAAACGTTGGAAGCTGGCGAAGTGGGTTGGAAGATGGCGAAGTGCGTTCGAAAATGGCGAAGTGCGTTGGGCGATGGCGATTAGCACTGATGTCTACTAAGTGGGAAAAATAAAAGCACTTTTATAAACTTACCGCTTTGATGGTAATAAAATGTCCCTCTATACGACTTTTTTTGGTTAAATCAACCTTGGTATTCGACCAAGGAAGTTTACCTCTTTTAAACTTCCTTGATTTAAACAGTGCATCTAGTATTATAGGAGCGTTAAAGTTAGATAAACAAAGTTTTACTTGTCGCTATCTTGAGTGTGTACTGTCTATATTTCGCGAATTGAGGTTTATACTAATACATGACTTCATTTTGAACTAGTTATAATTTCTATAAGTCTTTACCCGTCCATGAAACTGGACGCGTTTAACGATATGTGCTTATGCTCCGTGAGGTTGAGTATAAGTTGAAAAGCATTCTACATTTTCTATCTACTCAATTTTTTTTAAATGACCAATCAAATTTACGAAAATACCTTCTACACGGAACATTCGTTTGTAGAACCTATAGTATACTGCGTAGAAAGCAAGCAGTGTATGTTGGAAACAGCGGTGTTTATCGAAATATAATATGTTGAAAGTAACATAAATTTGTAAATACATCTTAGTCCAAGAGAAACAAGTAGCTCTTTCTTGCTTTAGTTAATCGTTATTTGAGATTTTCAGACCTTCACGAAGAGGAGTAAGATAGGGTAGTGAGTGGGATGCGAAAATGTCAAATAGGAGTTAGGGACGAGTTAGATACTTAACTTTTATTTTTCAAAACTAAGTTAACACCCTTTAAAAACTTTGAAGTTAAATATGATTATAATTTTTTTTATAAGCCACAATGTAAAAAAGTAATAATTCAGTTAAATACTTGGGATCTATGATACATCACCCTCGTCCCCAGATATTATTTTCCTTTTTGCTGTCCCACATGGCAAAAAGGTAAAAAAGCTCTGGCAACGAGGGTAATGATCTAAGAATATGCGATTTTACGCAACCATAATTCTATGAACGGTGACGTAGAACATTATCAGTATGCAATTTTAACATGTCAAGGTTTGCTACATTTCTCTGTATTCACAGGGTAGTATGATCGTATCTCATGAGATCTATATAGCCTCCGTCGTGAAACGTATTACCCACAAATAATAGAGTAAATCGAGTCTACCAAGACATCATAAAATCAAATCGCAAAAAGACTAAGTCTAAGTGTTTATTTTACCATATTACCAAATTTTCTGAGTTTTTGACATTTCGATAGGCAAAGAAATGCAAGTTGAGCAAGCCCATGGGCTTAAAAATATACCTATGTTCTAGTACTATATTCTAGTACTATATAGCATAAGTAAAACTCATTGTTGAAGATTGCACACCTTACAGGTTAGAATTCGAAAGCTGTACTGGTCATCAAAAATATAAAGGTGTGTGGACACCTTTTATTGGGGAACACTTGAAAGGTTTTCCAAAGCGTCAGAACGTACAAGATAGGTATATGGTTAAACTGTGCTAAAGGATATTGCAAGGAGCTGCAGTTTTATGTTATAATCTGGTGGACAAATGGAAAACGCCAAAATAAAAGAAACAATAAACTAGAGATCTCAATTTGATATAAGGTAAAGGGACCAAAGAACAATATCCTTAAAGCAGAGAAAATTATTTAACAAATATCAAATAAAAAAATAAACTTTTGTGCTTTTCTTTTATATTAAAATTTGCACCCTGAGCAAACCCATGATCCTGATTCCGGTTAAAATCCCATGTGCATGACTCTGAGATGGGCTTGCTTCCGAGGTAATAGGGTAATTTATTTATTATACTTTTGAACGCGACAATTCCTTGTTTCAAACTTCAAACAGAAGATGATAACCCAGTGATTTTACTTACTACTCCGTGTCTTCTCTACGGTCCCACATTCTGCTAATGGTAAAATCGTGTTGGGAAAAAAATATTTTTACACTGACGTTTTATTCGCATTCTACGACCTTAACTAATATCGGAAATAAACAATTTGCTGTTAGCCTCCATGATTGTATGTTATATGTACGCCGCCAGGTGTATTTTCAACGCGACTTTATCTGAAGGAGAGCAGCACAACGTAGAAGCGTAGAACATATATATATATATGCAACGTAACGACTGGAGAATAATTATATGAATTTGTATTGTTGTTGAGAGAAGCTGATTTAACAAAGTAGTCTTAGAAGTGTGTAAACAAGACAGTGTTATGGCGTTAAACAAGAAATTTCAAGAAATTACAACAAATAATTTGTTAATATTTTGAGCGCAGAAAAGTACGATTAAGAAGATAGTAGGAAAATAAAATAATATTTGTTACTATATGTGAAATTCTCTTTTAAAGAAACTACGTCTTCAGTATAATAGAAACAATGGATTTCATATTCGAATTCACTGATAAATTTTACATACATCTGACCAGTTTTAGCATCAAAGTATAATTATTGCAGTTTCTACACTTTTGTTTTTCGAAATTAGTTTTTTATTTAGCTCTGATTGCATGTACTTAAATTAACCCTACTTATAGACAGTTGTAAAATAATTTCTGATGACCGCACCATTATCAAATTCTCGTTATAAACATATTATTTATTGAGGAGTTAAGTTATGAAATAAATTCCTTACAAAAGGCAACTTAACATTTTTTTAATTTCTGGATATGAGTATTTATTCTATAGTTTTTAATGAAAAAAGAAAATGGCATTTAAAGAAAGTTTTCTGTTTTTTCTTTCTCGTTTACGTAGTCTGGATACATTTCATGCATCAACATTGGAAACATCGCTATGGGTATTCTACTTGGATGCAGCTACCTGTTTCCAAGCGAAAACTTTAGAAGTATCTGCGTGATGAACCTAGTGTTTCAAAATCCCGCATTTTCTAATTATCAGTAATGCATCAAGTTGAAACAGCTTGTGTTTTGGCCTGGTGCGTTATTAATGCATCGTCTTGAGTCATAAGCTGCATCATCTTGATATATTTAGTGTAATGCTATGGGTACTCTTGTATTATACGCCTAAACCTTTCTCGGTGAAACATCTACCTCTTTGAGTATATGGTATAGAGACGTGTGATATCGTGATATCCACGTCGTTCTTGCTAGTCCAGGTAATCTATAACTTCTGAATAATGGATTTAAGTCTTCATTGAGCTGTGGTGTTAAGTAAATTTCACCATGTTGTTCTTCATCTTCTTGTATTTGTTGCTCACGCTGAGCCGCAAGGGGTCAACATGTTATCTTTCTGATTCATTTTCAACAACATCTCGCAATAATTCCCAATTACCCAATCGTTCTCTAATTTTGTTATGTAATGAAACAGTACTAACGCGAATGATTTGCAATCGATTTGGAACTGGAACTGATACGGTGTTATATAATGTTGTAATAGCCTATCTCACATTTGTAGTCATATTGAGACCAATAAGATATTAAACAATTTTGAGACCGTTGCTGTGGTACCAGAGTATTCGATATGAGTCGACTCCGTAAGGTCCATAGGATGACAATGCAACACGTAATCTACATAAATATACTTACTATATTAAAGATTGAAACGCTGGTTGACAGCTCACATATAGTTGCTATGGTATTTCGACTAGGTAGGATCCGCATGTTTACGTAGCAACATGTAATTGTATGTAAATTATTCACTATAATGAAGATTGAAACGCTGGTTGACAACTCGCACACAGTTCCTATGATTACCGCCTGAAAATAGTAGGTAATTTCCCTAATTTATATTTATGACGTCAGTTTAAGGAATTCCCCTAGATATTTTCTGCATGCGCGGATAGAACATAATGAGACAGATAGTTAGATTGCTTCAACATGTATCATTTGGTTTAGTACACTAGTCCCAGTACCCGCACATACCTACAATCTCTACAATAAGTCTAGACTGGAGTCACTTTCTTTAAAAATCGGGAAAATCGGTATATCGGAAGTTGTGGGGAAAAATATTTTAAGCCGCACGCACGTAATCGTGTTCCTGGTTCTTTTGCGAAAGACTAGGAAAGACTAGAAGCTAGTTTACAATCAGTCATCTGTTCGTGAAACTTTCTACTTGCGAAACATTACATTATTCTGAATGTGCGAGTATTGGCAAAAATTGACACCCAGGAATAAGGTATTAAGTTAAATCTGTATGGACTAGACTAATTTCGTTATTATAATATAATAATCCATGGCCTTCATTCCTCCAACATTTGAGCATTGATGCAACTAACAGTCAAGATTTACCGAAAATTAAGACTGTACTAATACATCGAAATCCGAAAACAATTCGATTATTAATTTACCATAGGCGAGAATCAGAAATAAATGACCTATTTCAAACAAAAGCAAGAGTAAATCGAACAACGGCTTCATTCAATGTTTCCAAGTTACCACAGGATCAGGTAAATTAAGTTCGTATTCAACACAATCTTGTTGTCAAGCAACAATGAAATTAAATACAGTGAAGAAAAAATTGAACGGACTTATTCAAAATCAGAGCAAGCATAAATTTAAATGATAATGAATAAATTATAACTCTAATTCAGCTTCCATTAACATATCTATATTCCATTATTTTATATAATATATCAATATATATATATATATATAAAAATTAGTCAGTCAATTTTCACACATTGCAGAATAGACACCAACCGTTAATTTGTACTTATTAAGTTCATTGCTGCTCACGTAAGGAAATAGACTTTTCCGAAAAAGAGTTAGACATGAAGATGTGAAATATCCAAATTAGAATGAACGAACAACACGAACCATCATTAATACGAAATTGAAATAAATTGTCACTTTAAATAATACCAATAATGTCTGTTGCAAACGAAGATACGAAAATAACAAACGTATTAGGATTATTAGCAATTTGATTAACTTTAATTACTGCAAGATGCAAGGTATCAAATCAATACTTTGCTTTTACTGATAATATCAACTCAAGCTACATATGCACCAAATATTCAACCCCTCGCGAATTCTTCATCAAACCCATACAAGACTGGCTGGATAAATATGAAAGCGTTCAAAAAGCATATTCTTACTGCTGTACCAAATGAAGAGGAATTTGTGAGCAATGCAAATGATTGTGGTGTGCTGTGTATTCTTTCAGATGTCTGTCAAAGTATCAACATATTTCCAATATCTATTGGTAATTACTCATGCCAGATATTATCAACAGATAAGTTTCGTAATTACCTTTATTTTATACTTCATCCAAATACAACACACTTTGCTATTGAGGTAAGCATATCATCTTTAATTATATAATGTCTTTCCTTACTAATAGTTTTTAGCAAATTTTACATTCATGAAAATTATCGTTAAATTATCTTTAAAGATGTACAGTATATGTGTTTTCAAAGTTAATGCGTTGCTATCTATGATAAAGTTAGAATGACTATTGTTGAAAAGTACTGCACTTGGTACTGTATATATGGCGTTTACGGAAAGACGACGGTGACGAAGACGAAGACGAAGACTCAAGAAGGCCTGTGTTGAAGTGAGCCATTTCTTTGTGTTTGTCGCCAATTTTATTAATTTACGAATAATTAAGTGGGATGGAAATAGAAAATCAAAACAAAATCGAAAGTCATAGCATTAGTTGTATGAGACGTAAGTAGGTATGCCAAATCTAAAGAATGTTATTTAAAGCTTGTTACATGCCTTTTCCGAATATGAACTTTTTTATGAAGTATTCATACATATATTGTGTAAATACGTCAAGAAATCTGCTATTTTCGTACTGGATGTATTCAAAACTTTCCCTACAAAATATGTGCGAAGATGATTGCATTGCTACAATTAAGCATTACGTAAATTGATATCTACATACAATGTGATGCTCTTAGGTTACCGTTGGAAATTACTTGTTTTTTCTACGTCGATTTAAAGGTGGATTCCGTAAATTCTGATTTTTTTATTTTTTTATTTTTTTCTATTCAAAAATCATAAATTACAGTAAACAAACGCTGGATAAAAATAAAATAAAATAAAAACATGGACTGA